>LFMI01000734.1:15824-29635 GCA_001050175.1 Trichoderma parareesei | reverse complement strand
TTTTTTTTTTTTTTTGCCCCTCTCTTTTTCTTTCCCATGTTTGACCGTATCTTTCCTTTCCTTTCATCTTCTTTCTACCCCATTTACTCTTTTACTTTCGGACGACGTACCGTTTATGATTTTCTTTGTCTGCAACGACATATATACCATGCTGGGTGGGCGCATGATGATGTTATTATCATTGCTTACACTTGAGCGAATGACGACTCACGAAGCCCTCCTGTAATCCTGAGCACCACCCATTTACCCCTTGTTCCATCTTACGTCCCTTTCACTCTCTTCTACTCTTAATTTGTTCTCCCTTGTCGTCATGGCCAGAGGGAGGATCTGACCAAAATACTAAACTCACTTGTTCCTTGACGCGTCCAGGGTGGCGCAGTCTCCGGCTCAGCATCACCATGCCTGTAGCCTTTAGACGGGCTCGCCAAGCGTGGAAATCAGACTGTCTTACTATGTGCTTATTTTCTTCTTTCTAAATGCTTCAAAGTCTTCTTGGCGGACAGGCGGATGGATGGCACGGCACGGCACGGCACGGCACGGTTATGGCATGGCACGGCAACTGGGCGGATACTAGGGGCGCAGGTTTCTGTTTTCCAGTTCTTGTTCTGCGGATTTGCTCTTTGTACTGGGTCTGGTTTCATAACTGTTGTTCTTTTCTGTTATATGTGTTTTGATATGGTTTTGTGTGGTTATGGAACGGGACGAGATTGATAACTCTAGTGCGGTAGATAAAAATCGAATTGACTGTTACTGAGGATATGTGTGCTCTTGGTTGATGGAGAGATGACCCTGACAAAAAGAGAGCACTCATTATAGCAGCTATCTAGCATCCTGGCAACTGTTCCTTAGATACAGGATGCTAGTCTAGCTTGCGATGTATTTGCACGCATATATGCATCTTTCTCCGCATCTTTGGAGGTGTGGATAATAAGCTGCAGCTCGCCACTAATGTCGTGGAATCAATCAACCCCCATCTCTACAAACGAGACACACACCCCGACATGCATTTCTTACTGACGACAAACAGGCCACATATCCATCCACTGAAAACCACCACATGAACAGCAACATCATCATCGCCATTATATAATTAAAACAGCTTTCATCGTTGGAAAGTAGCACCAAAAATGGGCGCAGTCATATCCCACCTGCACGGCATCTACACGTCCCTCACGGCCCTCATCCGGACCCTCTCCGCCCTCAACGCGCGGTACGGCGCCCTATTGGAGAGGGTCCACGCGGGGCCGTTTCTGCCTGTTGAGAAGCCGACGGAGTCGTTTTGGATGCGGCATCCGCCGTTTCCGGAGATGGGGGACGTTGTTTGGGATGGAGCGCCGTCTGCTTCTGCTGAGGAACGTGAGGGGGGAGGGTTTGGAGAGGATGAGGAGGAGGAGGTGGAGGTGGATGTTGTGGTTGTGGGGAGTGGGATTACGGGTGTTTCTGCTGTCAAGACGATCCTTGAATTGTCTTCATCTCCTCTGATGAAGACAGAAGGGCAAGGTAATGACGATCAAAGAGGTATACCAAAGATCATGGTCCTGGAAGCACGCCAGCTCTGCAGTGGAGCGACGGCGCGCAACGGAGGACACATCAAGTGCGCGCCCCACGAGGAATTCGCCCGCCTCCGACGAACGCTTGGTGATGACGAAAGGGCGCGGAAGGTCGTGCGCTTGCAGATGAGGCATCTTTCTGCGCTGAAGGAGGTTGGCGAGAGGATGCCGTTGGGGGAGGTGAGAGAGGTTGAGACGGTGGATTTGTTTCTAGACGGGGATGGGTTTGAGAGAGCGAGGGGTAATGTTGATGAGTTGAGGGGGTGGATGCCGGAGGTGGATGTCAGGGTTTGGGAGGGGGAGGGGGAGATGAGGGAGAAGGTGAGTTTCTGTTTGATGATGTGATGAGGTTCGTCAAACGAGTGAGATGCTGATCCTGGGAGATTGATTTTGGTTAAGTTTGGGGTTAATCGGCATGTTGTCGGCGCGATATCGTACCAAGCAGGCGCTCTGTGGCCGTATCGACTCGTCACAAGCCTATGGCACGATCTCAAGTCGAAATACCCCAGCCTCACCATCAGTACCCATACACCCGTCTCATCCATCACCCCCAACGCCTCCACGGCCCATCCCTATACGATTCATACTCCCCGCGGCAAGATCCGTGCCCGACACGTCCTTCACGCAACAAACGCCTACACAGGCCATCTCGTTCCCGCCCTGCGAGGCTGTCTCACAGGCGTACTCGGACACATGACGGCACAGAAGCCAGGGAAGGACTTTTCTCCCGTGTGTCATGGCGGAAGGTCGTGGTCGGTGATGTACGGGACGGGATTCGACTATGTGACGCAGAGACCTGATGGAGAGGATGGGCAGCCGGGGGAGTTGATGCTTGGAGGGGGCTTGTTCCGGAGTAAAGAGGACGGGCTGGATCAGGTTGGGGTGTGGGATGATGGGAGGGTGGATGCGTTTCCGCTGATGCATCTCAGGGGGAGCATGGCTACGATATTCGAGCCGAGATGGGGTGCGGAGAGGAAGCTGGAGGGTGCGTGGAGTGGGATTATGGGGTTTACGGGGGATATGTTGCCGTTTGTGGGGGGGTTGCCGGTTGGGATTGGGAATGGGAGGAGGGAGAATGTGGGTGGTGTTGGGGATGGGTTTGGGGAGTGGATTGCTGCGGGTTTCAGTGGCGAGGGTATGGTTTGGGCGTGGTTGAGTGGTGTTGCGGTGGGGATTATGATGATGGGGAGGGAGGAGGATGAATTGGTTGAGGGTGAGGGACGGCCTGGGGGGAGGTTGGGAGAGTGGTTTCCTGTGGAGGAGGTGAGAGTCGATGTGGGGAGGTTGAAGAGGGCGAGGTTGGAGAATTTGGTGAATGAGGGTTGATGGGAGGTTGGTGATGTTGGATTTGAAGGCCTCAAGGGGGTGGTAGGTAGTATGGTATTAGGCTCTTGGATAGGCACTTGTGTAGGATACCGTAGTTCAGTTCTATATGAGGGGAGAGATAGGTAGGACGATTGTGAGACTGGGGATATAAACCGAGATCCATATCAAGAATCTCATCAAATGAAGCAGGGGATGGCCAAGTAATGTATATGAGTCTCTTTGATGACTTCTTTCACAGATACATCAAGCAGACCAGTTACAGCATAAAGTTACTATCATCTCTTCCAATACTAGTAGGTAAAAAATACCTATGAAGTACCGTATCGCTTAATAAGAGAGCTGTACAGCCACAGGGGCGAATATCTTTGAGCAATGTTGAAAAAATTGGACCAATGTCAGAGAAGAGGAGAACATGGCCTATTGAAACAACCTGAAAGGCGTTTTCAGCTCCCTAATCGCGTCCCTTAAATTGCACCCTTCGGGAGTCCTATACCAATATCCCGACAATTGATTCGCGAATCTCGCAATGCACATCGTGAACACCGCGACTCTCCAGGATTTCCTTACACTGCAGAGCAATCCGACGGCCGTCCTCTCATAACAGTGTATATGACTTCATCGAAATCATCAGAAAGTTCTGGGATTTGCCCTTTTGCAAAATCCGTATAATGTCAATTGCCGTCAATCTAGTCTTGTCGACTGCCTCTAAAATCTGGTCTATTAACGATTTTTCATAGTTCCAGACCCGCTTCAAGAGTGGGTGTTAGTTGCTGGTGTTGTAAAGGCGGCTTCCCGCGCTGAAAGTCTTCGATTTAGTTGCCAAAGTAAATTACTCATCTTGGACTGCCCTCTCAAATGGAGCCTTTTGAGCCCATGATGACAGGATGGGATTGGAAAGTAAAGAAGAGATAGACGGTCTGCTAAGTTTGGAGAATGGCAATTCAACATGAGGTGGGCATTGAGGATGCCAAGGGCAAGTTTTCAAAAAGGTGAACCGGAAGAAGAGAGCATTCTATGCATATGTACGAGGTTGTTAAAGACACCTTATACTTCCTTAAACAGATCCTCTTTTCAGCTTACCTAGCCATCTGCTTCAAGGAATGCTTCTTTTATCGGGTCACTCCTTATATGCCTGGATATGTCCTACACTTGAGATTGTGTTGCAACTTCAAGTTGAAGCTGGACAAGGTTGACAAGGTACGTACCGGTGAATGGCCACCCCACAAGTACACTAAGCCAGCCTTGGACTAGGGTCATCTACCCCACGGTGTGTCTCTATTCGTCACCAAACAAACGTCGTGAAGCTCTTCAAGCTCCGACCTGTCAAGCTTCCCTGCAGCTGCATCTCCAGCGTCACCAGCACCTCGAAATGTCGTCGCAGGTGGACGCCCCTCCGCCTTCAGGCTCGCCTCGAGGCACAATTGTCTTCTTCCATCCGGATCTGGGCATCGGCGGCGCTGAGCGGCTGGTCGTCGATGCGGCGGTTGGGCTGCAGGAGCGCGGGCACCACGTTGTCATCTTCACCAACCACTGCGACCCCAGCCATTGCTTCGACGAGTGCCGCGATGGTGAGCCTTTAAAATGACCAAATGAAGCATGCTCTACAATTATACTCATCAACGTCGATTAGGCACCCTCGATGTCCGTGTTCGCGGCGCCTCGCTCGTCCCCATGTCCATCTTCAACCGCCTCACCATCCTCTGCGCCATCTTGCGCCACTTCCACCTCCTCCTCCAGATCACGCTCTCCGGCGAACTGCAGCGTCTAGAACCCCGCGCATTCGTCGTCGATCAGTTATCCGCAGGCCTGCCTCTGCTGCGCTTCCTCTCGCCCGATGCGCCCATCCTCTTCTACTGCCACTTTCCGGACCTCTTGCTCGCGCAAGGTCGCCAGTCGGTGATAAAGCGGCTCTACCGGGTACCCTTCGATTGGATCGAGGAGTGGTCCATGGGATTCGCGCAGGCTGTGGCCGTGAATTCGGAATTTACAAAGGGTGTCGTTGCCAGGACGTGGCCGCGACTGCAGGAAAAGGTCGACACCAAGGTGGTGTATCCGTGTGTCGATACTACGAAACAGGACGAATCACATGGCGAAAATGTTGTTTTGGGCGAGGGCGACTACAAAATAATACTCAGCATCAACAGATTCGAGAGGAAGAAGGACATTGGGCTGGCTGTCAAGGCTTTTGCGGCCGTTTCCGAGACGAAGCGCAAAGCAGTCCGCCTTGTGCTAGCAGGTTTGTGACATCTACTCTCTCTAGTATACTATCGCTAAACGTAACAGGCGGCTATGACCATCGGGTTGCCGAAAATGTCGAGTACCACGCCGAGCTCGAGCAGTTGGCCTCTTCCCTCTCTCTCAGACACCACACCGTCACATCGTTCGATGCCTCCTCATTGTCTTCGATCCCGAGCGGTGCCTCCGTCCTCTTCCTCCTCTCCATACCCAACTCCGTTAAGACCTCACTCCTCCGCACAGCGCGTCTGCTAGTCTACACGCCGTCAAACGAGCACTTCGGCATCGTTCCCCTTGAAGCCATGTTGGCTCGCGTGCCTGTCCTCGCCGCCAATACGGGCGGTCCCGTCGAGACGATACGGGATTCCAAGACCGGCTGGCTGCGGAACCCTGACGATGTCAATGCCTGGTCCAGCGTCATGAGCGACGTGCTCAGCATGTCCGACGCTGATCTTCGCCGGATGGGTGCTGATGGCGAGGAACGTGTGCGATCTCTGTTTGGCCGCGACAACATGGCCTTGCGCTTGGAGAAGTCGATAGACGACATCCTCTCCAGGAAGCACGCTCGTCCATCACTAGTCATCCCCATTGGGGTCATTGTCTCTGTGTTATTGGCTGCACTTGCAGTCTGTATGCAACTTTCATGAGCGTCGTCGTCATTACCTTGTTCACGTTTTGTCACCTTCTTCTTTCTGATTCCTGTATAACAAATTGAGGACGGTTTCTGGCTTTTGAGATGGGGAAAGCAGTCGATAGATACCAATAAGCACCAGGTCACGCATCATGAGGCGTTCTTATGCAACAGTTGCACTCTTTGATACACTCATTATTTCACTCATCTTGAGAATGTTGGAGGGCGCCTTTTCGGTGACGGCAGGCAGGCGGTGAACCACGTCAGAATATTGGCCCAAGGTGCCTTCATCCATCCGCCCTCTTTCCTCCGTGCACCAGACCCCTTGCTCTTCATTTCCTGCCACATTTTCTTTTACATTCTTTCAGTTCTACACAGCCCGATGCACTGCACGGCAATCCGGCGCTGCGCCTTGCTTCAGTCACTCTACAGCCGCATGCTCACCCTCCTTGAACAACGACGCCTCTTGTCCAATCAACGGCGCTTCTCCATCATGCAAGGGGTGCATATTCCGCCTACTCCTGAGCAAGCACCAATGGCAGCACTCTTCAGAGGTGCTCACTTCAGCCTGCTGCCTGGCCATGAGAAAGCCGAGACCGTTACGGCTAAGCGGTCTGGCAGCGACAAGCAGCCCAATGTGTGGCATTTTCTCCTCACACAGACGCAGCCCAACCTGCCACAAGTCTCATAGCGTTCTTGCTCGCCATTTGATCCCCCATTTTTTGGGAAGCATCAGACTTGATATTTCTACACTGGAAGCAGAAGATTCGGCGGGTTCATCTCGGTATTCAGCGGTTCATTATGCGTCTGATTGACACCAGCACACTGAAATTAAAGGAGTTTTCAGAAGACAGCGTTCCGCCATACGCGATTCTTTCCCACACCTGGGGTGACGATTCCGATGAGCTTACCTTCCGCCAAGTGGGAAATGCAGACATCGACAATAAAAAGCTTGGATCAATTAAGCTCCGGGGATGCTGTCAACAAGCACAGAAAGATGGCCTGAAGTACGCTTGGATTGACACCTGCTGTATTGACAAAACCAACCTCGTCGAGCTTAGCGAGGCCATCAACTCCATGTATCGCTGGTACGGTCGCGCTGCGGTTTGCTATGCCTACTTGTCCGACGTTCCGGATGGCGATGTCCCCGCCAGGCAAGGCTCCAGATTTCGATCGAGCCGATGGTTCCAGCGAGGTTGGACGTTGCAGGAGCTTCTCGCCCCAAAGCATATGCGGTTTTATAACTCAGCATGGCGGTCGATAGGCACAAAGGGCACTCTATGCTCTGTTCTCAAAACCATTACCCACGTGCCACAGCAGTTCCTGCTGAGCATTACCAGCTTACGGGCTGCAAGTGTTGCACAACGTATGTCATGGGCCGCGCAAAGGCAAACAAAGCGAGCCGAAGACATTGCGTACTGCTTGCTCGGCATCTTCAACGTGACGATGCCGATGATATATGGAGAAGGCGGCGAACAGGCTTTCTTCCGCCTTCAGGAACAGATCATGAAGACGACGAGAGACGATTCGATTCTAGCATGGGGCCTGAGCGATGAATCCAGAAAGCCTTCCACGAACGATGAAGGTCAAGTCAGCGGGGTTGACATATTAGCATCAAGTCCCTCCTCTTTTGCAAGCTCCGTGGAAATTGTCACCCGCGATCACGCGCCCAGTCTGCTGTATCCGCTCGATGTCCATGGTGGGAGCGTCCGCGTCCACATGCCACTGTTTACCACCTCCGGTGGTGAAATATATGGGTTATTGAACTGCGGACCTGGATTAAACAGAGAGCAAGTCGTCGGCATTCCACTTGCTAGTGTCAACAATAACGAATATATCAGGCCGATGGGACGCCCTCCAGTGTTGCAGCAAATAACCGCTGCTGGCTCCTCCCCGTCGGAGTTGATTCACATCAGAAGAGACGGCCAACGGGACGCATCGGCTCTGATAAATCAGCAGTACTGGATCTACGACGATGATGTGTTTGCCTCGGTCAATCTGACATTGATTGACGTGGAGCCTCATTCGTGCTGGGACGAACAAATGAATTTGATTTCTGCGATATGCCCCGACGGCGGCCCCTCGCATCGAATATTGCTACGATTTCGCCATGCCGAAGCAAAATCTCGCGATTTTGTGATGATATTGGACACAGCGCCGGTCTCAAACGCCAACCCGCAATTCCATGTGATGATCTGCGACAGGGACACGCCGTTGATGGAGTTGGCAGAGAAGCATAGTCAAATCCCGTCCACGGCATGGGGAAAAACTAGTGCTAGCAACGGAACGCTCCATTTGCAAATATCATTGGAGTCTGTTGTAGAAGGATTGATGTCCATCAACCCGCGGCCAATGGTCAACCCGCCAACTGTCACTATTGACGTGTCTGCTGAATTGGAGAAATTACATCTGGTTGCAGTGTTCACGCAACTGCTGAGGGACAGGAGACAGGAAAAAGAAAAAGAAGTCGAGCTACACTCCCGATCAGTATCCCGCGGAACCCGTTGGCAGCTGGCTAAGAGAGAGCGGGAGGCGGTGGATCACCAGATAAAGCAGCTCAAGGAGAAAAGAAGCAGACTGGTAGTAGAGGAGACCGCCAGTCGCCAGGAGCTCCATATCTTGGAGCAGAAGCAAGAAACAATCCACGAGAGACAAGGTGACATTGTCCAACAACTGTCTCATGCATTTGATAGGCTGGCCGAACTACAGTTCTTCGACGACGCCGAAGCGTCCAACACGCTCACACAAGAGATCAAAAAGCAAGGGGATGCTGAAGTGTCCAAACTATTTGGTGACACGGCGGTTGAGGCGTCGATGATGCACAAGTATGGAACACCGTTGCTTGCGGCCTCCATCAGAGGAGACGCCAGTTTGGTTCGGCAGCTACTCGCCACCAGCGAAGTTGAGATTGACCGCAAGGATACCAAATATGGTCGAACAGCGCTTGGCTGGGCGAGTGCAAAAGGCCACGACACTGTGGTGCGGCTGCTTCTCGATACGTCCAAGGTGGATGTCAACTCAACAGACAACAATGGCTGGTCACCATTGCATTCGGCCCTCCACAAAAATCATCACAAGGTGTATCGGCTCCTAACGGAGGCATGTGCCATGATGGGTCATATGCTGAAGCTTCAAGGCCACACCGATGCCGTCTCGTCAGTTGCCTTCTCCGATGACTCGAGGCTTGTTGTGTCAGGATCACCGGATGGTATGATCAAGGTGTGGAATAGCGCAACAGGCGAGTGCCAAACAACGGTAAAAGCCTTGAATGATGAATCCGCTTCCGGTGTCTACTCGGTAGCCTTCTTGCCTGACTCGGGGCTCCTAGCATCTGGATCGCTGACCGACTCTATCAATATCTGGAATAGAAGGACAGGCCAGTGGATACGAACGTTGAGCCGAGGCGGAGTCGATCGTATCGGTCATATTCGCTCAGTGGTTTTTTCAAAAGATTCACAATACCTGGTATCCACTTCAAGGCAAACGGAGATCAAAATCTGGAATCCTATGACAGGACAGAAGCTGAATTCGTTCGGAGGCTCGAGCGGGCATATGTGCGTGGCCATCTCTCCAGATTCGATGTTCATAGCTTCGGGTACATGGGACGGTGCCGTCAAGATCTGGAAGACCACCAGTACGGAAGACAAATGCCATCGTACGCTGCAGGGTCATTATGGCAGTGTCGATTCAGTAGCATTCTCACATGACTCGAAGTTTATAGCATCTGGTTCCAACGATAATACCATCAAGATCTGGAATGTTTCGACGGGCAAATGCCAACAGACGCTACATGGCCACAGTGGCGGCGTAAAATCGGTGACTTTTTCGCATGACGCGAGGATGGTATGCTCATGGTCGAGCGACAGCACCATCAAGCTATGGGGTGCTACAAGTGGTCGATGCTTGCAAACGCTTCAGGGCCACGGTAGTGGAGTCGTTTCAGTGGCCTTCTCGCATGATTTGAAGCGAATGGCATCTGGTTCGAAAGATGGTACCATCAGACTATGGGACATCTCGATTTTGCTCACGGTGCTATCCGCTGGAGACATGGAGTCAGAGGAGCGGATCATATGTGCGGACCTGGACAAGAAAGAGTCTAGTCGGAAAAGGAGCAAAAGCCCAAGGTAGGTCTAGACGATCATCTGCATCAAGAGACTGCCTCTGTTCATAACTGACAACAGAATCTGCCATAGTCCTCGTCGATCGGTTTCTGCCGCAGGAGATGCCGAGGATCAAAAAGTGAGAAAGGGGTCAGCGAGCAGCAATAAGAGGGGTGATCCATGTCGCTCCTGCCGGAGTCGTAATCCAGAAGACCATATGTCGCACGTTTCCGCCGATGCTTCGAGTGTTTTATCATCCAAACTAACCTCAATCTGTCGCTCTAAAAACACCCAGCCTATTCAATCTGGAGCCTTGAAGCCATCTATTGCCAATCCGCAGCCATTTGAGACAATCGAAATGGCCATTCGATCACTGATTTTGCCGGAACTGAGTGCCTCGAAGCGTGAGCAGAGTAAAGCTTTTAAAGAGAAGGCCAAGACTCGGGAGACGCGGAACCGTGAGGCTCGCCACGACTACCACAACTTGTCGGCGCACAGTCCCTGGCAGGACTCCCTTAGGGCAGAACATGGCATCCATGATGATGGCGACATGCCAAAAAGAGAAGCGGTGAGCTGGCTAAGGCCACACTCGCCGCGACGATAGACGTCGTATGTCCGTGTTTAGGAATGGAAACTGGGGCTCTCTCGGTACGTCTCTATCAGCACGTCTTAAAACAATCATAATCTGTTGCATATACTAACCTGCGGAAGCCTTGAGCAGCAGAGAACATCTGCTGCCTGCCATCGGTGCCGGGTTGGGAAGAATGAGAATTACCGTTGAACTCCTACGTGATAGCATAAGCTTGCATATGGAGCCCTTGTGACCACTTTGCTCGTCAACCCATTGAGTCATTGTGTTCATATATATATATATATATAGCATCCCCCTTTTTAGTTTCCCTTCTTTCCCTTTTGCTCATAAAACTCCTGCACCCACTGCTTGATATTCGCTACCTCGCTATCAAAAACGTTCCGCACGCCCTCGTTCGCATTCCTGTTCCTCACAAGCATATCTCCGCAATGCGCGGCCCCGGGAACCACCCACACAGGATGCTGCTTGGTCGAGCGGAGCGGTCCGCCCGGTCGATCGACGGCCATGACGGTCGCGGGCCTCCAGGGGTCGAACTCGCCGGCGGTCCACGCCAGGCGGTGCGTGTTGACGTTGTACCAGCCGCCGGTGACCCTGTTGACGCGGGCCGTGGTGGCGCCCTGTGCGATGCCGTACGTGTACTTGCCCTTGCGGGGGAAGATGAGGCCGCACTGGCGCTCAAAGTAGGGCTGGTTGACGAGGCGGGAGACGAGGTTGCCCAGGCCGCGGACCTGCCACCACTTGAAGCTGTGATAGGATGTCAGCACAAGAGATGCTCTGCGACGGAGTGAGCTGGACTTACGGCTCGTTGCAGAGGAACCACCACCATTGGCGGTTGCCGGTGTTTTCGGGGCTGAGGTCGGTGAAGAGGGGGCTTGAGGCGTTGTACGTGTCGTAACAGGAGGTGTCGTTGGGGTTGGTCCAGTATCCGTACGAAGCGCAGGCTGTTGATTGTCAGAGTTTTGCTCGAGAACACTTCGGAGGAGTGAGGAAGAGATACTCACATCCAGGCAGACTGAGGGTGGTGAACCACTTGGCATATCCAGCCAGCGCCTTTGTCAGTCCAACGCCGTTCTTTCCAGGAGCGGGAGCAGTGCTACCCGGCCATTGGTTCTATTGTTTCATCAGTCCAACATCCCCCTTTGCAGAAGAAGGTATTCAGGGGCACTCACCTCGACATAATCACACATCCGGTTCGTCGCGCTATATCCATCCGAAAACAAGACGCTCTGCCACGTATAAAGCCCACTGACCAACGCCGCGGCGAAATCATCGTCATGCTCCACATCCCCCAGGTTGAACGACGCCTTCAACTCGTCCTTGGCCTTCTGATTGTGGCCCAGCAGGACCCCATCGATATACTGGACGATGCGCGCGTAATCGGCCGTGCAGTTCTGCGGCATTGCGAGCTTGACCTGCTCAAAGTACTTCCACAGGGGCCCAATCGCCTCGACGACGGGGCTGGAGCACTGGTACGCCCAAAAGGTCCCCGGGGCAAGATCCTGGACCCAGGCGGCGAGGGCGCCGCTGTAAGAGCATCCGACGAGAACCCAAGGGGCCTTGTCAGGCGTGCTGGTACGGTTCTGGTCGAAGGGCAGGGCGACGTTCTGCGCAAAGTAGACGAGATCCTGGACGGACTGCTCGAGGGTGAGATACCTCATGTTCTCCGTCGTGAGGCTGTCAAAGGGCGAGCTCTGGCCCCAGTAGCGGTGCTCGATGATGAGGGCTCCCGCGCCGAGCTCCTGGGCCATGACGCCGGGGAGGGTAAGGTTGGTGGTGTAGCGCTCGTACCCGTCCAGCGCGCTCTCGTTGGGCCCCATGAGGATGATGGGCGAGCCGGGGCCGGCGTAGAACTCGTCGTTCCAGACATAGCGCTGCGAAAAGGTGCCCAGCTCCGGGTGGTTGTGGTCGATGAGCTGCTGGAAGGTGCCGTAGGTGGGAGTGCTGGCTGCGGCGGCGATCCGGAAGTTGTTGTTGTCGACGTCGACGTCGGGCTTGGGGGGCCGGAGGTCTTGGAAGAGGATGGCGGAGGCTGTTCCGGCGAGCAGGAGGAGCTCTGCTGCTACCGCGAGGGACCACATTGTGACGAACTGGGGATGAGGGCCACCGATCCAACTGACACTGATGATTCTGTGTGTCGGCGCCTTGATCACGGCTTCTTCTTCTTCTTCTTCTCTCTCATGCCTAGACACGAGGCCGAAACCCGGCTTATATACCCCAGCCGTCGCCATCACAAGCCCCCAATTCCGGCCTCCCCCATGAAGAACTATTGCATCTTCAAGGTAACATCGCACAGCGCGCCCATCTAACTACTAGCTCCTCTCGTCGCCAACACAAAAAGTACCACGGCATGCACGAAGCCCTGGACAGCGCCTTGCCAAGTGTGCCTCCTCCATTGTGCATAACATAAGCGGATAGTGTGTCCGGGGCTGGGGAGGGAGGATTCAACCTACCGAGAGGAGCACAATGCCGAGATGGCATCTCGCCGCCCTTGATCCCTGCCTCTTTTTCTGGGGGGGAGCGGCCGCTGTTTGTTGTTATGGACTTGGCGTGGCTGCGGAGCGACAGCCTTGTCGGTGAGTTGAGCGTGCGGTGGCCTGGGATTGGCGAGGAGAGAATTGTTTGTTGCAGCCTTGAGAATTGCAGTGGATTCTCTGGGCAGGCTGCTTGCATCGAAGGGCGAAGCCTTGTCAGCCGAGACCTGTAATACGACAGCCCCAAACAATGGGGGCTCTGTTCATACGAACCCCGTTTGTTGTCCACAGAGGAGAAGATTCTTGTCTTCCCTCGAGTTTTCATTGTTAATCGCTGCCCGTCTCCGTCAACTCGATTCAAAAGATCCCCCGTCCCGCAGCTCATGCCCAGAACCAAGCATATTTAGCTCCCCCATCTTTGCACGTCTATTTGCGACCTTCCCGATGGGGCATGATTTGCAGAGCCAGGGGCATGTCGGCCCCTGCCGGCCGGAGGCTTTTTGTTTTTTCAACTGGAGAAACGGATCTTCAAGAGAGTCTATGGGAGGAGAGAAAAGCAGTTGGCTGGCGGCGGAGTTGCCGGTTGGAGGAGGACTTTTGGCGTTGAGAGCTGAGGATTCTTTGTGAAGGGGGCAGGGGTCGTTGTTTACGATGGCTGGATGATTGGTGTGCTCTAGTGCGAGAGGTTATTAATACTGCATCTGCGATCATGATCTATTATAAGACAATGTCTTTCGGTTTCATGTAGGAAGCTCATCTTTTATGTTTGTCTATGATGTTTCGGTGATGGCTTCGATATATTCTGCAGGCCTTATGCTTACCTTAGTTACAGGGGTTGCGGATGCCATACTGTATACTCGGACATCGCCATCAGCAAACGACAGATTTTATTGTTCCTATATATGC
>LFMI01000733.1:53515-68350 GCA_001050175.1 Trichoderma parareesei | reverse complement strand
TTTTTTTTTTTTTCTTCTTGCCTTCTGCTATGCGGGGCAGCAAATGGGGGTGTCTCTTATGCCTGGATTTTGCGGGACTCGACTGTGATGATGCCTCTTCTTTCTGCTTTACTAATGGGTCTTCTCTGTAATTCCTCCATTGTCTTTGCTCTGTTGCGCATGTATACTTCATGGCAGTATGACTGTCCAATGAGATGCATCCAATGAGATGCAGTTGGAATGCCAGTGGTGGAAGCGTTGAATAGAGTAGGGAGTGGCTTTACAGTCCCCAACTCGGCTACCTTATCCAGCATCATCATAAACCGATCTAGTATATATCTTCGACTGCTACCATCATCACAATTGGAGGGTGCAAACGGTTGTTATCTTCTACTATTACCGCGACATATACCAAATCTTATTATATAAAAGCTTTCAAGCAGATTAGGCAAATAAAGACTAGCATTTTGCCCTGTATCTAAAAGTTTGGGATCTTGGAGAGCCTCTCTAATACAACCGTGAGGTTCAGGTTAGGTGAGTACCTAGTAGGTATGTCAACAATGGGTCAAGCTTAATGAACCACGACCTCTGGGAGCTCGAAGGGTAAGTCGAGCTATGCCCGTGTTAGAAAGGACCAGTAGGCAATACATGTAATCACTACCACTGTAAACCCTGTAGCAGTACATATGCACCAGTACCTTCCTTACCTGAATTGTACAAAGTACTCGTGATTACAGCCATTCAGTGTCATCCGTATGCACCTCTCACAACCAGCAGAGGGCTGCCTTTGATTCACTATCCAAGAAAACAAAAAGGAAGCAATATCAAAAAGAAGAAAAAAGAAAAGACATACAACAGCCGGTGTTCGCCAGTGGTCACCCACCTGACTACTAATCTGCCTCTCATTGGCTTGACTCTGGGAGAGCAGACGGGATCCCGTATTTTCCAATGGATATGGTCGTATGTGACAAGACGACGCCTTGTCTACGATTATAACCATGGGCTCACCACATGTACCTATAACACGCACTGCTCGCCAGCTACCCCCAAGATACCTAGTAGTCTAACAAATTCCAGCTCTTTCCCATCATGCGAAATTGGCAGGACCATACAGATTGCTAGGCAAGTGCTGGAGGGACAACGGGGCAACATCTCCGCTGCTCCCTCATCCTCGTGCCTGACTGGTAGTTTCCGCGTGTGAAGCTATTATCAAATCAGTCATCATTGACCAAAGTCGGTTCAGGACCGGTGTCACGCCCACCACCACTTTAGGGTCACGGGATATCAATCAAAGCGCGGGTTCACCGAGCTGCGTAAACAAATGCACGTACTATGAACCTCGCTGCATAGAGCTATTAGAATGAAATAAAAAAGGCTGGAGGCAAGACCCTAGCAAGCAACGTCGTTGGTTACCTGCCTCAACCTACATCTACCTACGCTCTGCGGCAGTTTGGCCAACAGGTCATGGAGTCACGTGCGGTGAAAGCTGGCCTACCTATGGGTCAGTATATATATTATGCTAGTAATTTTGCTAGTTGCCTTCGGGTCGTGGTGGTGCCGCATCCAGTAATCAAAAAAAGCATATACGAGAAGGGTGCCACTTTTTTCTTGGTCCAAGACGTCTTAGGTTCGAGACCTGGTGAAGTAGTTGCGATTGTCTGTTTTTTTCTTTTACTTTTTTTTGTTCCGCCCTTTTAGAAAATAGAACCTCTCTACATCTAGCCTAGATATACAACAATCTTTTTAAATTATAACAGACTTGTGGAGTCGAGTTCGAAACTGGGATGTTTGTCTGCATCGTCGTATGTGCTTGATTTCACACCTCCAAGGCTTGTATTTCCTTGAGCCTCCGCCGAGTTGAATATCGATACCTTCAGCTCCGTAGAGAGCGCACTTGAATCAAACCCAGTCATTGCCTGTTCGAATTTGCAACATACTTCAACGCAACATGCGAATCGGGTAGCAATTATTGTGCTGGAGCTGGCACAATCCTGCAGTCGAGGTTCTATATTCAGCTAGATGTCCCCCTCCGTATGCTTACCAAAGGACCAAGCCAAGTACCTCTTTGACCCAAAGCTGCCGTATCCATCCCTTGCTATATGCAATCATGCCATGACAACGTAGATTCCTCATTCACAGTGCCGGTGCAACGAGAAACTTGATAATCTCGTATCCCAGCTCAAAGTATCTTTCTCTCCGCCTCACCTCCCCTTCGTGTTTGAAGCCGACGGTGTAAGTCCCTCCCCCTATCGCGTCCAGGTGGTAACAGTACACAAAAAAGACATCATCGGACCCCAGAAGCCTTTCCAAGATGCGCAACTTCAAGCATCTCTTCAGCAGGTCGCCGTCAATGTGCGTTATCTTTGGTGTGGGCTGCAGTTCCAGATCCAGAATGTCCACCCTGTTATCGACTTGCAGTGTGTCGAGCGAAGTGATGCCTGCTTTTGTTTGCGCCAGTGTCTGAATCATGAGCAGTAACCGCCACAGCTCAATGCCGAGCAGCGAGATCTGGTGCAGCGAGCCATCCAGGGAGACGCCAAGAATCTCCGATCCATCAGGGCTGCTCGGCAACGTCCCATAGCGTCGCTGCGTATTGTCCACGAGCCACGGGGGCCTGCTGCGTGCTCTCACAAACCTCCTCACCGAAGACGGCAACATGGCTTCGAAAACCACCTCGAACTCCCTGTCCCGCTGGCCCAGGGGAGCCCACAGGCCAGCTATGACACCCACCTGGTCTGAGACGAGAGTCAATGGCCATTGGCCATGGCCTTCAGTGGGATCACCAATGTCTATCATGTGGACTCCTCTTCGAGAGATCTGGTCGCCGTGGACGAGCTCCATGCTCATGTCTTCCGTAGACTGGTAGTCAATCACTTCAAGAGAGTGCAAGGCAGTCAATGCAAAGATCTTGCCCTTGGACACGCGTAGAGATATCGCGGGGGAGTCGAGCAGAAACTGCTTCACAGGCTTCAGCTTTCTCTCCGCCAGATCAAGGACTTCCCAGTGAAGTGTCTTGTGGACACAGTATATCAGGCCTTCTGCATCTGCCGTGATTGAATAGACTTCGCCGGGCAGGCGCTTCTTATATCGTGTCCAATATCTGAGCACTCTGCTCTCGCCATCGGCCGAGCGAGCATGTAGTTTTTCCGTAGACACGATAATGAGCTCTCCACGTTGCGTGGTCACGAGTATAAAGGGGAAAACCTTTCCGTCTTTCTTATATAGCCACTCATGTAGCCCAAATACCCTGTCTCCGTAACGGCCCAGGCCAGAGATGAACTCGACTTCTCGTCGATCCTTGTCGGTAGCAACCGAGATCGTCGAGCCAGAATCGGGGTCGATGAACCGCAGAGTGGGCCTGTCGTCAATGATTATCGCGACGACAAGGCAGTTGAGCGTCTGCGAGAAAATGATCCTCGACGGGGTGCCCCCGACCGGGATAGACCTAGGCACGTTTCCAATATGCGGACCGAAGTCAGCCAAGAGCAACCTTGATCCAGCGAGGATGAGAAGGGATGTGTGCCCATCTTGCCCTGACAGATTCTGTGTAATCCTGTGGATGGAATGGATTGGGGGGCAGGGCATTTGCGGATCGCTCAAATCCGTCGGCCATACGTAATGTTTGCTGTGAAAGTTGCAGTCCTGTGTAGAGAAATTGCTGAGCAGAACCAGCTTATTATCGCAGCAAGCAAAAGCCGTCGAAGACCCAGTGTAAGGCACTGAAGTTGGGAAAATGTCGACTCGCGCTACACCAATGACTTCCGCGTTCCACGTCAGATTGTCCGGAGTCTGATCGGATATTCGGGCTGTGATCAGGCTGCCGCATCGAGTGCCCAGCACGAGGTCAACTTGATCCGCGCTCTGATGGGCCACAAAGATGCTAGTCAGTGCCTCAAGCTCAGCACTACCCCCTTCTTCCGCTGCATATCTCACGTCAACCACGGCTCATAGATCCGAGGGGAAGCTAAGCACCGTCCAAAGTCAGGCTACCAGAGGGCAAAAGACTCACCTTGACTAGTTGAGATGGGCCCAGACACAATCTCCTGACCAGTTGTTGAGTAGATGGATATCCACGGGACTCCGTTGTACATGGAACCGGCGGCAATGAAGCTCTTGTTTGAGACTGAGAATATCAAAACGCAGGTCACTTCACCCCGCGCGTCCCAGCTTCCCACCAAGGAAAACTCGATGCCTTCAGCAGTCATGACATGCAGCCGGGACACTGGTGCAGTGTGTGTAGAAAAAACGACAGTGTGCCCAATGCTGAAGGCACTCTCTGCAGCGGCGTCAGGTATACCGAGAATTTCTCCAATGTGACATCGAGAGCTGGTCAACAAGTTAGTTCGAGCTTGACACAAGACCTAAGGGGGAGGCTTCCTTTACCTTGCTGTAGGAGTAGCCACATTGATGGACCTTTCAGTCACCTGAACTATGCTGTCCGACACTTGAATAGCGTGTAGAGTCCTGGAGGCCAAGTCGAAGGGGGTGTCTTCAGGAGGCACGGCATCGACCTGATCAAGGCTTTCCGAGAACCGAAGGACAACTGATGAATGAGGTAGTGCCAGAAGGCCGTAGAGCACCCTCTCATTGGCCTGATGCGTGGTAAATGTCCATGCCTGCCGTATGGGCTCACCTGTTTCGATATCCAAGCCGATCCGAGCCTGGATTCCCCATCTCCATTGCACGACGCTACCGGTCAGGCCACGACCAGATGCGCTGAAGATGCCGTCTTGTCTGCGCATCGCGTTGCGTCGCTGCGTCATTGATCTCGGCTGCGCTAGCTGAAGGCCTGCTTCGCTTGGGTGCCAGCTGGAGTATTCGTTCGTTGTCGTCATGTCGATGACGGGAGACCAATTGGGGAGACTGCTAACACGCTGTATGTCCTGACGAGGGGCGAGCTGAACAGGGTGAGGAAAGTCTCATCGTCAATGATAGCCAAGTGATGCATGCTCGAGAGAGAAAGACTTACCTTCCAGATGCCGCCTGGACCGGACTCTCCACCGATGATGAGTACGTCGGAAAAGATATCGTATGCCGTAGTAAACGCCGTGTCAATGTTGGCTCCCAGGCATCCGACATTGGTTACGGACGGCAAAAGTTCAGCCGCATCTATCTCAATGTGAATGATTGCACCATCCTCACGGGCCAGGTAGATGATGTCGGTTTTTTCAAAGTATTTCTTCCTCCGAAATGGCCTTGCCCAGGCGACCCAAAGCGGCTCGTCAACGCCGTGATGTTGCGGCGTCCGTGGAGGAGGTTGGGTCGGCAAGGACTCGAATTCAGGGGCGCCCGAAAGCGCATACTTGACAACTCCTATATGAGAGTGTGAAACGGCAAAAAAGGCCGACTTGAACTTGATGGGAATGAGCAGAAGGGGCAGTCTGTGCTCTTTGGGGAGCCGAGTCCCCGTTCTTTCTTCGGCGAAAGCGATTTGAAGATCGTCACCCAGCTCCCATTCATAGGTTGCCATTCGGGAAGCGGGGGGCCCGCGACTCCGTTCTCGTCGAGCGACGACTAGGAGTAGGATGATGTGATAGTCATCCTCGGCGCGGGGATGCAAGAACTCGAGCTGATGAAGGGCCCCGCTGACGGTTCGGATACGAATGGACTTGATGGGCTCGATAGACCCGTGCTCTGCATACTGCTTGTTGAGATCCGACAATGCTTCCAACTCGTAGACCACAAAGAGACCTTCAGGCGATCCTGCAGCCATATACCGGGAAGACGGGTCCACGGAAAGCTGATAGCCCAGGTAAGGTAGCAGCCTGGGATTCTCATATGTGGTAATGACGAACTCGAGCGTCTGGTCCGGTCGTTCTCTCACGAATATGAAGAGTAACTGACAGGACTCAAGCATCAGGACGAGCAGCTGCGGCGGAAGCGAGCGGCTTCGAAGCCCGTCAAAGATGCCATGCGCGCCGGGAGACAATGGAGAGGAGGTCGGTTCAGATTTGACGGCAACGCCCAACGGGTCATCGTCCAAGCCATGCTCCAAGCTGTCGCCGAGAACAGCGGCATTTCGAATTCTGAACCCGAAGTCGGACTTGCGCAGTACGTCATGGACCTGGCCGTCTCTCCCAAGTTGACTGATTTGGAGGAAATGTTCCTAATGAAGATGTCAGCCGAGGCAGCTCATGGAATACAGGAGTGAGACCCCATGATGACCTGTTGAAGAAAGCGTGACTTGGTCTGCATAGGATCTATTGCCATATCTAATTCCCTGACAAAGTTCGACTTACACCGATAAAGGCAATGTCGTTGTGCGTGCTTGAGCGCAGCCGGACTGGCAGCACCCATCGAACCACCGGACTCTCGACAATGGTATGTGTAAGAATGCCGCAGACTGGAGGTTGTTGCACAGGCTCAGAGGCCAGTTGTGGAGCGGCAGAGGCTTTCAAGGCAGCTTGGAGGTTGACGGTCTCGGTAACCCACTCGCCGTCTCTCAAAACTCTTGTCTGGAACGCCATTTTAGTTCAATCTTTTCCTGTCATCAAGAATGCGGAGAGCGTTGGGATCGCGGCGTTGTCACAATCAGTATGACGACGTTCTCCTCCTCATATTGCGAATCGACAACCGATTTGGTGAGAAGGCGAGAGACGGTTGGCGATACTTGGGCACGGCTGAGACTTGGACACGTTCCGGTGACGTTGACGTTGGTACGTGCAGCTGCTCACAATGTCCGTCCGGTCTGATGGAGAGCTAGAAGCTCAACGAGTGAGATTCGATGCTAGCAGATCTGAAGCTTGTACTGTAGTAGGGCAATCGCTGCAAGCTACTGGAGAGCAGCGGCCCGAGCTGGACGCGACCAGTGGGAGGGCAATTGTAATGGTCAGGCAGAAAGTGATGTTGGGTACTTATTGAGGACTTTTTCGGAGAGAGAAGAAAAGAGAAAAGAGTAAAGTGAGAAGTGACAGGAGCAGGCTGAAGGAAGAAGATGAAAAAAAAAAAGACCTCTGGAGGCAGCAGATTGGAGGTGCCAAAAGGAACCTGGAAGAGCTGAGCTTGCGAATGGCCAGCCTGCAGTACCAGATGTACTAGAGAGGTACCTCTTGTATTGGACACACACAGCACGGGCACCCGTCAGATCTGGAAGTTTGGGTCAGTGTACCTTTCGGGTAGGGGCATCAAAGCATACCTATGTGCAGTCAGGCTGTCAATTCAATCATTTCAGTAAATGGCGCCCAGATGAACTGAAGAAGAGCTGCTTGTCGGTGCAAAATCCATCTTCAAGTGCGAGTACATCAGACTGTACCCAAGTAAGGTACCATAGGTCAGTAGGTACCTTACGAGATGCAGAGTGGGGCTGTTCAAGTACATCTACAACTGCCCACTCCTGCACCAACATCAACACCCACCTGCAGCGGACATGCAAGTCTCCCTCACATAGAAATGCCTACCTAGGTACATACCTCCACCTTGGCACACAGTCAGAGCCGAAGGTAAGTGGTAAACAATCGTGTCCCAATCATGCAAGAAATCTCAATTCAGATACTCATCTGGACCGGTCCATTGGCACCACGTACTACCTCGTACCTACCCTGCCGTAAGGTGGTCGTTGCCACCAGAAATCGATCTATGGGCAGATGTCATGGACAGCATGTCCCTGACAGACCGGCCTCCATAATCCTACGTGTCATGATCACTCTGGGCAAAGCTCTCGAAAGCCAGATTGGAGGAGTGGGTGCAGCTCTTGCCCTTGTTTCGTCGAGAACAACGGCTGGATGCCCTCATACAGCTGCCCATCCGTAAGTCGGTGTCCTGGGATCTCAGATGGTACCCAACGGACATGTAAGTCGAGGTTACCAAATATCATCTGCAAATGTCTCCATGTCTCGTCATCTCAGACCCCCAGTGGACTCGGCAATGTGGCGATTTGAAAAGGGACATCGCTCTTCTTTCTATACCATCATAATTACCTACTCGCCGATTTCACGGTTGCGAGACTATGAGTCGCCATCCTAACTCCAGATGCCGTCCGAACGTGTTAGGACCTTTACTTCATGTCCACCCTGTTCAACACCAGCACCAGCCATGCATGGAGACTGGTGAGTCAATATTTCGTGCCTATATGCGATGCAATATTGGGTATGACCATGCGCGTGTCACCCTCAAGGCATCGATAGTCATCGAACTGTAACATTATCATATCCCACACGCTCTTCCGGCACGGGTTGATGTGGACACTTTCTCTTGGATCCCCAATCCACAGCAATGGACGGACGTACGTAACATTACTCCAACAACAAATAACGAGATGCAGAGCTTTTCGCCATGAAGACTGCTGTCAACCACTTGCTGCAGCATCCCCCTGGTCATTCTCCACTCGGTGAGCGAAGGGACCAGGATCTGAAGCTCAGAGGGTGCAGAGCCTATAGAGGAGCCAACCGGATAGTTCCATCTGGTGGGCCTCGAGCTTGCAAGCAGAAGCAGGCGAGGCTATTGCTGCAGATTCAACGCGGCCTGACGCGAGGTGTAGGTGCTGTGCTTGACATAGTAGTACTCGTATTACACTTATTGTGGTTGTCCAAGTACTATACTCGTACAGGTCGCACATCAAGTCAAGGTGCAAAAGCTGAGGTGAAAGGACTAAGTTAGTAGGTACAGCATTCAGCTACTTGAGAGAGAAGTCCCATACAAGAACCCCTTTCAGAGAAAACGTGATGGAAAGAAACGAGCCGGACAGTAGTAGACCAGGCATGCTCACAAAGCTCACCCATTTTCATGCTGGTCCCCTGGCCGCATAGAGGTCACTGTTCCATACACCAGACCAATCAATACCTTACTAGCATATCCCCAAACGCATGATATGAGATGGATTACACCTCTTCCCAACTCATCTCAAGAAGACCAATCCTCCACAAAATGAACGTCAAACGCGAAGGATGAAGCTGAAGAAAGTGGCTTTGTATTATCTTAGGTTTTGCAATGCGACCAGTTGCTGCTGTGTAGGAGGTATGTCTTACATGTGACACCATATCAACCCCCCCGCCAAAGACGACATGAAGCTACCGCTTCCGCACAAGCACCTCAGCTCACACGCCCAAACCACAACGTCACCAGCACTAGCCCGATTCACCACCCGAACGCCAAACTTCCATCCAAACCACCAAGTAAAAGCGCCCACCTACCAAATAGCACATGAGCCTGGAAAAAGAGCCGGCCGACCACGCTGGCCTCCGCCACGATGATGACGACGACAACGACAACGACAACGAGCACAAGGACAACAGCTGTGCTGCTGCTTCCAACGACGACGGTGACGATGATCCCGTCGACTCGCCCGCCGTCGCCCTGAAGACGAGCGAGATCCTCGCCGCCTGCACCTGGCGAGATGCCACGCGCCTGAGGGCCCTCGCCGAGTCCGAAGGCGGCCTGCTCGCCGATTCGCTGCGCCGAGCAGCCTGTACGTGTCTTGCAATGATATGCTATGCTTTTTTCCCTTCTCTTTATGAGGTGCTGACATGTCGAACCTGTGTATAGGGCCCATCCTGCTTGGAGCGTCTCCCCCTGCCAACGAAACGAAGCATGTCGACAACGGCGACAACGACGACAACGACGACGATGGCCTCGCTTACACAGACGGACCGAGTTCCACTGCTGACGGCGATTGGAAGGATCTGCCACGGCATCGGGACGAAGACCAGGTCCAGCTCGACGTCAACCGCTCCTTTGTCCACTATCCAAGCGGTATGTCACACAACATCTACGCTTGATCTCCGCCGCAGGCATCAATCGATATCCAGAGAACGTACAACTGACCTGCATGCAACGCCACCAGACCAATCCGAGCCAGAACTCCACAAGCGCAAGCGCGAGCTCTCCGACCTCATCGTCGAGGTCCTCCGCCGCCACCCCTACCTCTGCTACTTCCAGGGCTACCACGACATCTGCCAGGTCTTCCTCCTCGTCCTCGAGCCCTCGGCGAGGGCGCCCCTCGTCGCCCGCCTCTCCGTCCTGCGCATCCGCGACTTCATGCTGCCCAGCCTCAGCGCCACCACCGCCCAGCTCAGGCTCATCCCCGACATCCTCGCTCGCGCCGACCCGCAGCTGCGCCGGCACCTCTCCAGCATAGAGCCCTTTTACGCGCTCGCCGGCACGCTCACCATGTATGCGCACAACATTGAGCGGTACAGGGATATCGCTCGGTTATTTGACGTGATACTGGCGCGGGAGCCTACCTTCTCGATATACTTGTTCGCCCAGATCGTCATCGACCGTCGCGAGGAGATATTCGAGATTGACGAACCCGACATGCTGCAAGTCATCCTTGGCAAGGTGCCCCCCGAGCTGGACCTAGACGGCCTCATCAAGAGAGCCGTAAACCTCTTCACGAACCACCCCCCCGAAACCCTCCGCTCATGGCATCACATTTCCAGCTCCAGCGTGCTCAAGACATGCAGAGATGTCGACGCGAGCACACGGCAAACATTAGAAGACGGACACCGCTTCTTCGAGAGACAGGTCAAGGAGATACAGTGGCAGGAGCTGAGGATGGGCGTCAGGAGAAAGATGTGGGTGTACAGGCGGCCCGTCAAGTACGTCGGGGCTGCCATCATGGTCGGATTCGTGGCCTTTTACCTTCGGCGGAACCCGTCGCTGGTCCAGTACATATGGTCCTTATTCCCCGGTGGGCATTGATGTGTTTTCATTAGAGGAAATAAAAGGGGCGAATGGTGTTTCAAGGAATCAGAATTCTTACATGAGAGAGGACCGCCCTTGGGGGTGGGGGGGGGAACGGGCTAGAGGAAGAAGAAGAAAGGAAATCAAGAGGTGGAAGATGAAAGGATGGGATTCGTACAAGGGTTTCGGTTGTCTAAATGCAGAGAGAAGAACAAAAGCGTCTTACACATGTGCCTGTCTAATTATTCAATCCTTCTTCCGTAAACATGCTAATATGCCTCCTGACGCCAATACAGTAAGCAACAACTGCTGAATGAGAATCCAACCATGGCTTTCATGACAATTCCCCCCCTTGGATCCAAATGCTTTGGCGCTTCACATGAGAACATCCCCTCATGCTTTCTTTTTGCCGCGAAATACCTATGTACATCTTACGCTTCGCCTTGGTATTTCTGCTTCAGCTCCTCAAAGTGCTGCTGCTGTTCCTCCGCCAGCTTGCCCGTCTCGTCGCCGATAATGGTCAGGATCAGAGAATAATTGTTGTACAAGAAGCGCTCGCTCTTCCTCGCCTCGCCATGCGTCTGCGCGTGTCGAGTCAGAAAGGTTTCCACCTCGGAGCGCAACCGGCGCACGCTCGCGACAACGGGCTCGTCGTCGCCCGCCTCCGTGGACAGTGCCAGAAAGCCCTGGAGTAGCTGTCCGAACCGCTGCGTCACCATATGAGGCGCGGCGGACATCTTGCTCTGGTCGGCCTTGGCCAGTTTCGTAGGCGCGGCATTGGTCAGCAGGCGGACGGATTCGCAATGGCGGTCCATGATGACCTGCAGCCGTGGCCACAGCAGCATGTTGGTGCCGTTGATGTAGCCGTCCACGGCGGGCACTTTTCGCCTCTGGAGGTCAAAGGCGAAGTGCTGGTTGAGTCGGATGCAGAGGAGGAGCCCCAGGGCATCAAAGCTCTCGCTGACAAGCGTCTTTGAAAGCGCCCTGCCAACCTCAAAGGTTGGCTCGAATATGAAGTTGAAGTTTCGGGATATCTGTGCATACGACAGGGCGGGCGCAAAGAAGGCCGCCAGAAAGGTGTACTCGGCCGTGGCATTGTCGATGAGAGCCAGGTTGAAGTTTCGGAAGGGAACTTCCAGGTAGTGAGTCGACTGGTCCTCCTCTGCCAGGTACGATGAGATGGCCGAGGTGCTCTTTGTCCGCAACATGTCGATCCGGCGCCCGAGGTTGAATGCGTCGTGTGGCGGGCCAGCAACCCGGCTGTTAGACAGGACGGCCGTTTTCCTCGTGGCATCCTCCTGCCCCAGGACGTCGTTCTTGTCCAAGACATGGAGCTTGAGCTTAGCCAAAGCCCTCTCATAGCGCGTGAACTGATTCAGGTAGTACCATCGCATCGTGTTCATGTACGCCTGCGATATCTCTTCAGCGAGGGCGGCATGATGCTTGTGTAGAAACGTATACAAGTCCTTGAACTTGAGAAAGTTCTGTTGCTGTATTATCTGCGCGTTGATGTGCGGTGACCGGAGGGCCTTGATCTGAGCGACGAGGAAGTCTCGGATACGCTCTATAGCCTGCAGTCTCATATGTCAGTTCATGTCCGCAGCCAAGTAGTCATCGTGAGCGCAGCGGGATGTAGAAAGGCACCTTTAGGATCAGCTTCTCCAGGATGGGGCCAAGCTCCTCGCTGGCCTTGCCCTGCTGTGTCCCTGATAGCTTCTTGATGGCTGCCGCTCGCTTATCCACCTCATTCAGCGTTTTAGCCCACACTTCGTCAATGTGGCCTGTCGTGATCCGGGAGATGGTGTCAGGGGACACGCTCAGCTCCTCCACCAAGGGGCCAAGCGCCTTTTCTATTCGTTTGCGGTTCTCGAGTCTTCGACTTAATGCGCTCGAGCGTGATTGCAGGGTTTCAATGTCGGCCGAGACGGTGGACAGGTCGTTGCGGAAATCCGTTAGGTTGTTCTCGACAGAGTTCAGGATCTCGTCGCACGCGACAATGGATCGATGCAAAGCGTCGAACCGGGCCTTGTCCTGCTCATCTATCGCTGGTAGTTAGCACATGCATGAATGGGTCACTCCTGGCGCGATCGCAAAGAGGAGGTCATTGACGGGACGAGACAAACATTCGCTCGCGGTCTGCGGCCGGCGCAAGCTCGTGGCAGATTGACCAGATTCTCCGGCAGCCAGCTCCTGGAGAGACAACCCGCCGAAGTCAAAGTCGAGCGCCAAGTCCTCCTGCGTAATTAAGCTTGCCCGGCTCTGGGCCTTGCCTATGACCTCGGAATCGGCTGCCAGCAGCTTCTCGAGGACGTCCACCGGGTCCGGAGCCGGGGCTGTAGGGTTCTGCCTGGCCTCTGATCCATTGGGCTTTCGAGCCGACGCCAGCAGCGACGTCGTCGAGTCGCCGGATACCAGGGAGAGCGACGAGCCCCTCGGGGAAGGGCCCTGCCGCTGCGAGGTTATGTAGGGACTGAGGTTGCTCGATGTCCGTCGCGGAAGCGGCGAGTTGTGTCTGCTGGTGAGCTGGGGAGTCGACGGCCCGGACGCGCTGGCTTGGGTCGCTGAAAGACGGTCGAGCCACATGTTGCGAAGGGGCCGGAGCTTGGACTGGGAGGGTTATCGATTGGAGAAGAGAGGGCGCTTCGCGATCATGACCACCTCATGGCTTTGGGAGAAGGTTTATGTGTCCGGTTGACCACTGGGAGCGAGACGGCGGGTGGCTGCTGGACAAGGGCACGAGCATTGGTGAGCTTAAGCTTCAGCGAGCATCAACGGCACGGATCCAAAGTCTGTGCCCAACGCAATACAGTCCCAGGCTGCGGCGTTGCTGCTTGGTGCTCAGCTGCCCTGAATGCGAATCGAATTGGATGTACGAACTTTGGGAGCAGTGAGACGACTGAGCGAGGCTATGCCGCTGCTTGTGGGGACGACATGCCTGAGCTTTGGGGGGCTTCAGTTAGCGCCATCGTTGAATCTTAGTGGAGGACCGCGCTACAGCTCTAGGTAGGTAATCTCAGGGTCGGATCTGACTTCCAGTTTTATTATGTGTGATGCAAGCAGCTGCATCGAGCACCTGGCATTCAGTCCCTGGCTGATCAATGTCAAAGTACCTAGGTAAGGTACAGCAGCGTGTACGAGGCTACCCAAAGTGACCCCATTAGGTAGGTATATACTTGTGCTGTTCTTGATAAGTTCCTTATCCAGTGTTGGCTCCTTGTTAGTGCATAAGCCCAAGCCGTCAAGGTTGAAGCGCGCGCTGAGTCGTCACAACAACGCAAGGGACGCCTAATACTAGGTTTAAGAGAGGCCATCTAAACCCAAAGGCCCTGATCGGTAGCATATTACCTTAGGTACCTACCTTACCTAGGTATCCAGGTACCTACCTTACCTAGGTATCCCTGGAGCACATCGTCACGCGAGCAAGAGGCGGGTACATTGAACAACCTGGAACGCTATTTGGAAGGCTTAAGCCTCAAGCTCCGAAGTCACTGCCAGCTCATCTCTAGACGTTTAGGCTACCGTAGCACTTGGAGCGCATAAGATCTCTTCTTGACTCCTGCTGAAGGTGAAGCCCGTCTTAGTAGCTTACCCACCTGGATCGCTCAGACCACTCGCAGGTGAGATAATACCAGTTCATCTCGGCTGTGGACAGCGCTATCGACATTTCCCCAGGTTCTTCTTGGTGTTTTGGATATGGATATGGATAGCTTGACTGTTACTTGTATGTAGAGCTACCATACTTGGTTCAGGGAAATGCTGGCTTAAGGTCCAAGTATAAGTGAGGGGCAGCATGCATCATGCTGGGTAATTGGCAGATTCGAGATGCGGAGTTGTGTGTGAGTGATCATCCTCGTCCCGAGCTCATGCAACGTCCCCTCCCTCCCAGAGACTCTGCAGAACAGCAGGCACAGAGCTGAAGATGGGCTGCTTGAACGCGCACGTCTGCTGTGGCACTTGTGCGGCAGCTTCCGCGGCAACCAAAGGCATGGACCTTGTATCAGGAGATTTGACTCCGAGCACCGGGTGCCAACTTTGGGATTTTGCCTTTCCTGAGGCTGAGGAAGGCTAAAGGGGGATCAATGCAGGTAGCGGCTGGGGTTTTGGACGAGAAAAAGAGGCGCTGCTGCGGGTGAAGTTCCTCTCGACAGAGTTCCCAGCTACTACCTCCTACCTGGGTACTGTTCGTCGAAGGCAATTTTCCGAGCTGTTTTAAATGGAAGCAACTACCTTACCTAC
>LFMI01000733.1:7365-41466 GCA_001050175.1 Trichoderma parareesei | reverse complement strand
GGGGGGGGGGAGAAAACAAAAAGGCGCCGGGTCAAGTCCGTCTGGGGTTTAGCAAGAGCCCAGGTACAGTTGAGTGACTTCCAGCTGCAGCTCGCAGTACTTCCGGACTCTGGGATGTGGCGCCAGATGCGAGCGAAGCGTGCGCTGGTTTGATACCGGAGCCGACCCACGGGTGCGGCGTAAAGGCGCTACGGAGCGATGGCAGGCCAGCTCGGGTGCGGGAGTGCGGAGGTATCTGCCCAGGTACTGGACGGGTACTGCCTGGATATGAACGGTCGAGGTACAAACGGCGGAGGAACCACCTCGGATCCAGTGCTCAACTGCCTTTTTGACGGTAAGGTATCCGTACTCGTAGCAAAGATTTCGGCGAGTGCTGCTCCTCCAGCTTCTATGGATGTAGGTACTTGTGCCCTTACATACCACCTACTACGACCAGTCTGGACGAGTACCACGAACATTGTGTTTGCAGGCCAGATATGCAATGTGTGCGGCATTGACGAGCAGATGGCGCAAATGCCTGCGGACGGAGCAGCTACAGAAGCGATGAATTTTTTCTTGCTTTGAGTTCCGGGTGCTTTGGGCGATTTCGAGGCGACCCACGGCGTCTCCACGAGCCAAGATGCAGCTAATCCGCCTCCCCTGTGTGGATGATTGCAGCGGTGGTCCCCTGCCAATTTTAATCTTGTCTCTCTTTTGGCTCTTATCGATTCCTGCTAGTGGCGGAGAAAAAAGATCACTGGAGGGCAATGAACATTGACAGCATGGCGTTGCGTGAATCGCCAGCCAGCCAGCCTGGGCTGGTACGGAGCTTGGCCGGAGGGCGGAGCACGGAGTACAAGCTGACAGTGTAAGTGTCTCGAAGACTTGGTGAGTGTGTCCTCTTCATAGTCAGTCTTCCTTTCTTTCTCTCTCCTTTCCCTCCATTGGCGACATGGCACCTCGTTTGACGGCTTATTCGCGTGCTCTCTCGCCCGGATCCTTGCCGCCATCCTTCAGCAATTATTAATGTCCAGCCCGTTCTGCCAGAGTTCGCGCCGCGGCGCCTTCGGCTTTAGGCTTGATGCTGATTCCACCATCTCGCCGGCGACCTAGGGCACAAGTAGTACCCGTTAATTAACAGCCCACCTACTACTACTAGGCATCTCACTCGTCTATCAGGCGTGGGATCGCGTACCTTGCGACCGGTCCCTGGACTCGTGGCTCGGGAATAGCGCTACAGGCTACAGGCGACAGGCTACGGGTGACGGGTCCAGCGCCAAATTGCCAGGTCCAAGCTCAGCCCAAGACGGGGACAGAGCATCATCATCATAGTATCGTACACAAAGCGTACACAAGGCTCACTGCTGGCCGGGAGTTTTACTGTATCTCATTGATAACGAGGTGCGTGTGTTCACACGAGATTCATTGCAAGTGATCAATCAATCAATCAGAGCTCCATGCCGTGATGCTATTGATAGGATATCTTTGTCATCTCTTGAGACATTGAGTCGACCATGAGCAAGCATGCATCTCTGGGTGTTGATGCTACGACAAAGTACACCATATCGAGGGTGGATGTGCCTGGACGGGGAGAGTTGCCAATCATCAAGAGCTCATTCCGTCGAAGCTATCTCTGTCAATTCGGGTTGACCGACTGTTCATCACTCATAGGAGAAGTCGTATGATTTCAAGCCTCTGCAAATGAGCAACATCGGTCTATCGTTCGCGTGAAGCTCTCGCGCGAGTCCGAGGGATTGCGCCTGGCCATGCCTATCATTGCAACTCGATCCTCCTCGCTGTGTTGGCGGGCGTTACTGCTTGGCACCACGTCCACGGGCACGAAAGGGGGCTGCTCCAGAGTGTACGGACGCGACAAGTACACCGGACAGTGCGTCGAACTGTCAGGTCGTACTCCTCCTGCCAGTCCATACCTCAGTACTTGTACCTCGAAGCCTGCACAACTCTGCACTGCTCGCCATCGGCGCATTCGGATTCGTTATCACACGCACACACACTAACACGCACACGCGCACACACACAGAGACACCAGCTCACGCAGCATCAGATCCAATCTCGTTCCTGTGCCCGTCACCCGCCAATGGCAGCCGCCCGCTGGCCCAAGCGGTATGTACTTGCACCATTACAGGCAATTGCTGGATCCCTTGCAGCAAAAAACGGCAGCGTGCCGCGTTAAACTACGATTCTGTTGGGGCGCCGCTCGACAGCCGCAGCCAATCGACTTTCACCAAATCCGCAGCCACGCCCGTCCCGCGTATCGAACACGAATACGAATAAGTGCTAGCTTTTTCCCTCCAAAGGTACATAGATTTCCCTTGTCTCGGCCCGCTTTTGGGCTGGCTCACTTCTCCGCTTGTGTGTCTCCTGGGCCTTGCCTTTGCCTGGAAGTGGCTCGACACTTTGTGAAGGATCGTCTGCGATTGCGGCCACTAGAATGAATCTCACGGCTATTAATATTGCGCTGGACTATCGAACTTGCCTCTTGTCCCACGCGCGTGCCTGCAATTCGCCCTTGAGCTCCGAACTGACTTGGCGCACAGCAGGACGCGATTCGAGCTCAGACCAGCCCAGCTCCGAGCCGTCCGGACGGTATCTTCAGCCACGCATCACGGACCAGTGCCAGAAGCCCAGACAGCATACATGTACCTTGATATGATACATACAACGAGCCCTATCTCAGCGCGCGGCAAGGGCTCTGTGGCTGGCCTGGCCTTGACTTTCCATGTCCGCTTTGCCCTTTCCCTTCTGCCGGCATCATCAGGCACTCATGGAATCCTCGGCTGGGCAGTGGTCCGAGGGAGCGGCTACAACAGCAAGCCCCGGCCCATGCTCCTAGTAGGCTCAGGCTTTCCGTTCCGGATCTTCCCCAGTGGAAGAAGAGACCCTTGTGCTGTCCGTTGCTGACTGACATCATCTGTGGCGATTGATGGGCCGAAACGCTTTGGGAAGCGAACATTTAGATTTGCTTTTTTGCATCTCACTGCTGATATCAGGGGTATGGCAAATTGCTGCACGGGGCATGCGGCGACGTTCGGAACAGGCTGGCATTGGGCTGCCTGCTGCAATGAGCAGGACTCCCCGTAATATCAGCGTAGCATCTGCAAACTGTTGCCTGCATGCATGGAGGGGGTTTGCCCCAGACAGGTCGTCTGTTGGGCATGAACTGGGTGGTATCTGAAGTGATGATTATGTAAGCGCTCATGATTCCGCGATACAATCCCGCTGAGTGCAGGGTAAGCGAGCAGTTGCAGTGTCGGCTTTATGGGTTGACCAAAGCAACTCACGTCGTGTGGAACGTCTCCAAAGCAGATCCATCGTACAAAAGTTGGTTGCGAATGATGCTGCTCGATAGCCAAGTCCTCATCTAAGCGTGATTATCTACGTGTTGCCACGGACAGAGCACAACACCTGGTATTCTGTATCTCTTGACCTTGGATGGAACGCTCAATAATACCTTATGATGCCGTTCGAGTATGCAGAATACCGACGAACAAGCAACAAGAGATCACCTGGGCAGCAACAACAGCCACCCCCACCGACGTCATTGAAGCCACCGACGTCGAAGGTGGTGCTGCCCCCCCTTATCCCAACTGTCAAAAGATCCTGCCCTGGCAGACATCCGTAGCACAGGCCCAACGACAGTCTAGCGATGGTGCCATCCCTATTCGCAGCTCGACATATTCTTTATAGCCCAATCCTACAAATGATGAGATAAATCGATGGCGCACGTACAATCCTGCCTTGCTCGCCTCAAGCTGGCACTCATGTAACCCCTGCTTACATCATGGCCGGCCACGTCCGTCAGGTCCTACCATTATTATGGAGGAGGCTAAGGCGTGCTGCGGGAAGGAGGAGCGTGACGTATCGATACCTGGCCCGGCGGACTGCTGAGCTGGGTGCTGTCACCACTAATATTAATACGGGGGATGGCCTGGGCTTCCTCCCCGCATCATCATCGTCACAATTCTCTACCGCAACCACATCACAACGACTACAGTTTCTGTCAACATCCACAGCGTTCAATATGCCGTCCTACATCGTGAGCAACCCGCAGCTGCCCCTGACTTTACCAGAACAACTACTGACGGACGATTCTCTCCTGCTGTGCCGTACAGGTCACCCTCAAGGAAGATGCTTCCGATGCCGACCTCGCCGCGTAAGTCGAGCCTTTTACTCAGCTCAACTACAACGACGGGAAATACTGACGCAACGATATGCAGGGCCAAGAAGAAGGCCACTGATGCCGGCGCCAAGATCACCCAGGAGTACAGCCTGATCAAGGGCTTCGCGTGAGTGCCCCAACGATATCCTCTCGACCACCGCCGCCACGAGACACAAAACGTTTCATTTCATTTCCTCTACCGATCTTGTACCCGATGGCTGACGAGTTGCACGTGTTGCCAAACAGCGTTGAATACCCCGAGGGCACTGTCGTTGCGCTCGACCAGGACCCGAACGTGCAGTCTGTCGAGAAGGACCACGTTGTGACGACGCAGTAAACGAGGCGCTTCCTGATGATGCTCATGATGATGCCGGCAAGACCTACATTAGACGGGAAATAAACATGGAATTTTCTCTTTGCGCGCTGGAGCATGGTATTGCAACTCCATATATCCACTACCTCTACCTAGTGACTACAGTGTTGAATGCCAGCCGTGTGCCCTCCTGGTGCTGATGCCTTTTGGTCCCTGATGCTGGAGCTGCCCCGCGATGGATCTCGCGATTCCCCCCTCCTTTTAGCCTCGTTATCGGTGACGTGACGTATGTGTCCCGATAAGAGTGCGGGACCACGTTTGTTATCGCCATGTGACTCTCACCGGTTATTGAACAATGGGAAGCTGTTGTTTGGACCGAAGATGCGATGAAATGACGATATCAGTAACCAATTAACTACTACGAGTCCTATTCCAAAACACCAAAACTGGCGGCTGACTTATTTACACGGTCGCGTCACACCTCTCGCACGGGCAGCTTATCTGGCTGATGCTGGTGATTCGTCCAGCCTCTCGAGAGCTTTGTGCCGCCACTGGCCTCTTCCGTCCGAACCGGCTCACCGCGGCGCCGCGCATCCGCTATCCCGCAACTGGCCAGGCTTTATAAAGCAGGACGTTATTACAAGGACATACATACTTAGTATTTACTAAGACTCCGGGCCAACTCGCTCTTGTCCATCAATTGTCGCTCTCTTATCTGCTATTCTATTATTGTCCGCTTCGTCGTATCTTTTGCTAGTTGAGAGAGCCGACGAACGGGTGACGCTCCTCCTCACCTGTCGATCAATCTACGACGATACAAACGGCAGAGACATACAGAAGCAAGCATACTCGTTTGCTGCTCCTCTTATTATAGACCGGACCAGGACGTGGTGTGCGTTTTTGGCGCGTATCCTCGGCTACGTCTTTCTCTGACTGCCGGCCGTTTGGCTTCTACTGAGGCGCTGTCTCTCGCTGGCCGTTGGACTGTCGAATCGTCACCTTTTTATTCGTCACTCTTTATCCCCCTTCCCCTTCGCATACCGAGATGCTGCAATGACGGCCCTGCTCAGGTCCACGAGGCAGCTCCGGCCGTTTGCCATTCGAGCTCCGGCGTTTCTACAGTCCCAGCGCCGGCGCTTCACCTCTGACAAGGCGCACGATGTTTCCGACTCCGACATCCAGTCTCTCGCCAGCTTGCCTCAGCATCCCTTGCGGCTGGCAGATCTCGTAAGGTAAGCAAGCGAGCAAGCAGCGGTTTCTGTCCTGTCCAAGATTGCTTCCATTGGCATTGGCATTGGCATTGGCATTGGTATTGGTATGCTAGTATTGACAAAACTCCCTCCATCTAGACAAGGCAGACCGCCGCTTTCCGAGAGATCGCTCCTCGCATCAGCCAACTTCACCCTCTCCCTGATCCCGATCCGCCTCGCACGCCGCCTGCAGGCCCTCCAGAACCTCCCGTACATTGTCGTCTCCAACCCAAACATCTCCCAAATCTACAACAACTACCTACACTCCCTCTCCATACTTCTCCCCTACTGGCAGGCCGCCTCCAGAGGCCGGGCCATTACCACCCTCGACGACGAAATCAAGTTCACCAATGTCCTCGCCGAGCTGGTCGCCACCCATACCGACACCATCCCCATCCTTGCCAAGGGCTTCCTCGAATGTCGGAAATACATCTCGCCCGCGGAGGTGACGCGCTTCCTGGACGAGCATCTGCGCGCCCGCATCGGCACCCGCCTCATCTCGGAGCAGCACATTGCCCTGCACTTTAGCAGCCAGCCTCATTTCGACCCCGGCGCCAGTCCCACGCCATGCCCCGAGCATCCCACATACATTGGCGTCATTGACACGGCATTGAAGCCTTCGTTGACGATCGAGTCCTGTGCGGGCTTTGTGGCGGACATTTGCGAGCTGCGGTACGGCATCCGGCCAAAACTCATCATCAATGGCGAGCCGGAGACGACGTTTGCCTTCTTGCCTATGCATCTAGAATACATCATCACAGAGCTCCTCAAGAATGCGTTCCGGGCGTCCGTCGAGAGCAAAACGAGCGAGCCGATTGTCGTTACAATCGCCCCCGAGCCGCCGCTGAAGCACCAGCCCGGCGAACTCCCAGACATCAAGCCACCGGCGGAAGATCTGGGGCCCTTTAAGAGCGACGCCATCAAGCCCCTGGACGATAACGCTCCGGGCGTGACGATCCGCATCCGAGACCGCGGCGGCGGCATCCCGCCGGACGTCCTCCCCAACATCTGGTCCTATTCCTTCACCACCTTTTCCGAGGACGACGACATCCCCGACTCGGGCGGGCACGACGGACTGAGTGCGATTGCCACCGCCAGCACGGGCGGCAGCTCCATTGCCGGCCTGGGATACGGTCTGCCGCTGAGCAGGGCATATGCCGAGTACTTTGGCGGCGGCATCAATGTCCAGAGCCTGTATGGATGGGGAACGGACGTGTATCTTCGCCTCAAGGGTGTTGGAAACGTTGAAAAGAAGTGAGGCGAGGAAGAATACATGAAGCGAGGGCCATTGGGGCGTGGCGAAAAGCGTACTATAACCTGCCTACATGTGTTTTTTTCTTCTTCTTCTTTTTTTTTTTTCTTTTTCTTTTTTTTTTTTTTTCTCCTTGAAGGCTGCCGGTTTTGGCTACAGCGGGAGAAGAAGGGATTGGTGACTAGGAAGGCTGCGTTGCCTCAAGTTTGGTTAACCAGCTTGATGGTGTATCTATAATTCTTTGATAGAAGCGGGCAAAACGTCTTAACGACATTGCCAATGATTTTCACAACCTGCAAATAACAGATAATTCATCATAACCAATTTCACCATGGCAAAAGACAAAGGATCATGGTAAACTATAAACCTTTCAGTAAAAGAACAGATACATCGTATTAACAATCGCTACAAACACTTCCAGGCAGTAATCAACGCATCCAATTCATAAAACCCAATCAATGACTATCTTTAATTCTTACTCTCCCCCCCCTCTCTCTCTCTTCAAGGAAAGCAATCGGATAAACGACAAGACAGCAAAGACTTGGAACTTCTCCCGTCACATCCCATAACAACCCATAAAAAACGCCCATATTCTGCGCCAATGTAACAAGCATTGCTGATGCAGCTTCCACTTCTTTTCTTGATGTTTCCGTCCTTCTTTTTGCTCGTCGTATTGTAATGATAGAGTCTCTTCCCTGGTCTCGTGAGAATCAAACTGTTTCCATACAGTCATGTTCGTTGTGTGGACCATCGTACGGAGGAGTCGACAACCTCTCCCCTCCCAAAATGAATGATTAGTACGGATGTAAATAATTAAAGAGAAAAAGAAGATAGTAGTAAGCCAACAAGGCTCTTGATTGTCGATCCGCTCGTTCATCGTCTCCATCAATACATGCCACATTGAACTACATGTTTTCCAACTCCCGGTCAATCTGCTTGTCCACAAACGTGCGGCGCTCCCCAACCAGCTCCGTCTGCAGGCGCTGCTCAACGAGCGCGCGGACCTGCTTCTTCGTGACGGTGTCGAGGTCGACGTCTCGCAGCACGGCCTGGATGGCGTCGATGATGGCAGCGTCCGAGGCAACGCCACCGGCAGCTCCCATGAAGTCGAACGAAGCCGTGGACCGGGCTGCTTCATGGCCTCGGCCGAAGCTCATGGCGGAAGAGGAGCGGTTCATGGGGCCCAGTCCCGGCGAGGGAGTCAGAGTCAGGTTGGATGGGCCACGGGTATGCATCACACTCGTACGCTGGGGGAAGTCCGAGTATGGCGACTGGCTGCGATCCTGAATCGCAGTACCCATGGACATCATCGACTGTCGGTGCTGCATGTATGACGGGTCGCCCATCTGGCTGGAGGCAAACGGCGCAGGGGAATGGGGCTGGGGAGGCATGTACGTGTTGCGGCCCTGCATGCCGGTGAGCACCGAGCCTTGGGGACCCGCGGAGTAGACACTCTTCATCTCGTCCATCTCGTACTGGTCAAAAGCCATGTCCTGCTTCTCATGGGCAAAGTAGTTGCCACGGCGGCCCGGCAGGCCGTTCATCAGGGCGTAGTCGTCCCAACGCTGCAGGGGGATGGAAGCCGGGTTAAAGCCCTCATCGTCGACAGCTACCACCTGCTTGTTGCCCTTCTCTCCAATAACGACACGGGTGTTACCCCAGGAGAAGTTGTCCTGGTTCCAGAAGGAGTAGACGGGCAGGGCAAACGAGTAGATGGGATACGCAAGGATGTAGATGATCATCCATCCAATGTGCTGCCATTGTCTCTTGAGGATGAAGATCAACGCCTGAAGACCGTAGACGGCAGCCAGGATGACCAAGGACCAGAGAGGGAACGATGTCGGGTGCGTGGCGACGCTGTAGATCATGTATCCCAGGTACGCACATGTTGCGGGAAGAATGATGGTACCAAAGAGATCAATAAAGACGATGAATCGCATGCCAAAGAAGCAGAAGCCACACATGTCCTTCAGCCGGAGCAGCTCCACCAGGTTGTGGATGGTCGAGTTGATCCATCGTCGACGCTGGGACAGGAGGACGCTCCACGACTCTGGGGCCGCTGTCTTACACTGAGCGTGGGGAAGGAACTTGAACTGCATGTTCGGGAAGTGCTTCGTCATCAGAGTTGTCAGGTATCGATCCTCACCCAGAGACAAGAGGTTCTTCTGGTGGAGTGTATCCACGTCGCAGACGCTGTAGTCCCGAATGACCTGGTCAGAGATGATCAAAGGCTTGCCCTTGTCTGCTGTCCGCAGGCGATACATGGTGAAACTAGAGCGCATCGTCACGTTAGTCGATTGTACGGCAGATTATTCAGGCGGAGGCTTTCTGATTCACTTACCAACCAGGCAAACAGGTAACGCTGCCGAAGAGAGACTCAAAGGCCTTTGCCATGTGATGAGAGATGTAGTATTCGTAGACTTGGATCATTGTCCACCAAGATTTCTGGTCGTTCTCCAGGCTCGTCTCACCGCAGATGCCGGCAATCTTGGCATTGTGAGCGCATGCAGCCACCAGCCTGTTGAGGGAGTCTTCCTGGACACACGTGTCGGCGTCAACCATGAGGAGGTACTCGTACAGCTCGGGGTCGACACCGATGACGTTGTTGATCTGGTTGAACATTTCCAGCTCGAGGGGATTCATAGGGGATCGGTGGTGAACACGGTTGAGGAAGCTCATGAGCAGAATCTGAGAATCACGCTTGCCACGGTTGCCCGGCTTGGCCTTGGTCTGCTCCGACTCCTTTCCAACCTTGACCACGACCAGGTAAGGGACCACGTTGCCCTCGTACTCGTAAAGACCAGAGTAGACCTTGGCATAGTTGAGCTGGTCACTGCCAGGGCCGACAGCCCTGAACGCCAGAGCGGGAGGGTCAACCTTGGGGTCGACACCCAGAATGTCCAGAACGATCTTGGGCGTGGGACGATCATTACCTCCGCCGACGACCATACCATCGCAGATGATGCATATGAGCTTCCTCTTATTGTCATATTGCAGAGCCGTCAGCGAGTCGAGGGCCTTTCGCAGCGAGTCTTCGCCCTCTGTGTAGGCGGGGACCTGGCAAATGACAAACTTGTCCTGGGGAGACGGCTTGCGCTTGGTGCTAAATTGCAAAGCCGAGACGAACTTGAGCGCGATGACGACACACAGGACGATGGTGAAGGAGAGGAGGATCCAGTTGTTGACCACGCAGCGAGGGGTGACGCGGAAGTCCGTGTAGCCCTTGAGGAAGACACGCTGGATGCAGAGCCAGCTGTTCTCGAGGTTGGCGTGCACGGTGCTGTTGTTGTTGGGGTCGTTGAGGAGGATGTCCAGCTGCTCCTTGATGTTCGTGCCGGGATTGTTGTTCCACAGGTCAGTGATGTCCTTGTTGAGGAACGTGTAGCGCTTGTCGTTGTTGTACACGTCCAGGGTATGGAAATAGTTGGTCAAGTCGTAGATCTGGTTGCCGTACATGGCCCACTTCCTCTGCAACTCATCGCCTTGCTTCTTGACGTCCTTTGTGGTGTAGACCAGTTGTCCCTTGTAGAATTCGTCCATGGCCGGCTGAAAGACGTTCCAGTACCAGTTCTCGTCGGCCAGCTTACTAGTAGGGTCGGGCTGGAAGTGACCAGAAGTGTGCACGGCCAGGCCGTATTCGACAGTATTGTTGGCAACCAGCTGGAACGTGTTAGTCAAGCCGAGCCCAGGGCAGGCCACATTCAAAGGAGGCGGGAAGTAGTCGTCCATGTCCATGCCAGCCAGGGGCAGCATGTTATCCGAGGTGGTCTTGACATTAGTGTCACTGTGCTGTTGCTTCCAGAACTTGGTAATGTCGTAGACGCTACCACGGACACTGACGTAGAAGTCGTTGGTGCCTTGATGAGTTGCGACTTGTTTCCGATCCCAGGCCTTATCCATGTTGGGGCACAGAACGCGTCCAAAACCGACGATCCAGAAGATGATGATGGCGTTGATGAGAGCAATGATCATGCACAGCGCCAGCTTTTCACGCCAGGCCATGCGAACGTCGGGGCGCTTCATGCCGCCGATCCATCTGAGTAAGGGGGATGGCACCCACCAGGTCATAGCCCAGGTGAACCAAACCCAAGCCCGACGGGCGTTGTCGACCTCCTTTGTCTCCAGCTGCTTGTTCTCAGCCATTTCAGCATCTACAAAGGGGGCAGCCTCTGGGTTGTAAAAGCCATCGCCCCTATACAAGTCGCCCTTGTTACCCAGGCCATAGTCACCGCTGCGCATGGCGCTTGGTGCAATCGACGGCGCAGCCTGGGGGGTTTGTCCCTGGCCAAGCGTCAACTGGCTCATGTTGCCCTGGCTCATGCCGCGGTGGTGCAACTGGTCACGGCTGGCGCTGGCCATGTTGTCCATGCCAGTCGGGGGGAAGTATCCGCTGCCGTTGCCCGCCGAATACCCGGTGTCGAAGCCGTTGTTGAAGGGGTTGCTGTGGATGGGGTGGATCTCATCGCCCGGCTTGACATCCAACATGCTCTCCGCCTCCCACCAGGCGCTGTCGCGGATCCAGATACGTTCCTTACCGATGAAGACTTCGCCATTGGTCCAGCCGCGCTCCAGAATCCACGTCTCGATGCCTTCCCTCCCGTCTCTACAGCCGAGGGGTGCATAGCGCTGTACGAACTCGTCCACGTCAAAGTCGGCGGTGAAGTCGAGGTTCCGATGCCTGCGGTTAGCCCACTCCGGGAGCCTCCACGAGCGCAGCTGCCGGGAGACAGTGCCGGCCGACCAGGCGGACGTGATGGAGGGCAGCGCCGCGAGGCTGGCTGGTGAATCATCGGTCGGGTGCAGGCAGAGATGATACCAGAGCCGGTTGGAGCTGAGCACCGTGGGCAGACTAATGCGGCCAGCCCTGCCCAGGTTGATACCCTGGCCCTCCACGGGGAAGAGCAGGCTCTTGAGGAAGCTGCCATCGTCAGCGCCGTACGCAGCCTTCTCGAGGACGACCTCCCGCTTCTCCAATGCATGCTGGCGTTCGCGGGTCTGAGGTCCTGGGACCCCCAAGTCTGCCGCCACTTCAGACACAGCCTGCTGGACCTCTCTGAGAATTGAGGTGCCAGCCGGGGGGATTTCGAAGCCATCATTGATCATCTCGGCGTTGATGCCTTGTGTGTCGTCGAAGACGGAACGCATACAGAGCGCCCTGCCAAGCGCAGGGTCCGGCACCTCGAGGACGGTGATGGCAACAGTGTCGCCATTGTCCTCGTTCGAGTTGGGAGTCCTCACGCCATGGCCGTCCAGGGACTCATCGCCATCTTTGATGCGGACTAGCTGCGCCGCAATAGCGGCATTGGCCTTTGAAATGACCCAGTCGACGAGGGATTCATAAAGCCCGCCTACCAGCGTCTTTCGGTCTTCCGTGCTGCACTGGCGCTGAAGGACATCGGGATCAATCCCGAGCAGGCCACCAACGTCCTCGCAAATCTCTTCAAGTGCTTCGGACTCGATGTCGTAGTCGAGAGTGTCGCCCAGTTTGAGCAGGCCGGCAAGGGTGGAGATGAAGTTCCGGTGAGCTGAACCCTTAATTCCAATGTCCTTAAGCGACTGGCGGAAGTCGTCAGCCGCCGCGGAATCATCTGCAGTGGGCAGGTATGACGGCGGATCGTAGGTGCCGGACCGGGCAAGCAGGGCGTAAGCCGAGGCCGATTTGAGACCCAGAAACTCTCTCTCCGCGGGCGTGGACGCCGATGTCAAGAGGTAGTAGAAGACATCAAATGCGCGGTAGCCTGCCTCGGCAGGAATGTTCAGCAGGCCCGCCTCGGTGTCGATCCCGCCCTGGGAGAGAGCCAGAGTAGCTCCAGTCAGGTTGCCGGCGAGGTTCAGAGACAGAGTCACGCCCAGGCCCGATTGCCTCTGGGCCGCAGGATTCTGCGGGGTGACGCATCGCAGCAGCGGCTGGATGGCCTCGAGGGCCTTGTAGACGGAAGAGGGGATGGCGAACGGGAACGAGTTCAGGAACGGCACAAGAAGGGAGGGGGTTGATTGGTGCAGAGAGCTAAAGGCCATGTTAGCTACCATGACGAATGCGATATGCGGACATGTGCTTCATTTCCTTACCCCAAGACAACGCAGCCGTCTTCTGCACGTCGTCTGGCATGCTCCCAGGCCCGCGAGGCCAGCGTAGCGTCCACGGCAGGACCGCCCTGGGCAGCTGTGAGCCAGGTGTTGACGACGACGCTGGTGCTCGCATCCAGCTGGTGCGGCTGTGAGGTGAGATAGATGTTGTGGATGGCATTGAGCAGGGTGGTTGTCGAGACCTGCGAGGTCTGAGGCCCGCCACCGGCTCGAGCCTCCGAGGCCATGGAGAACATGGAAAGTCGGTTCGCCATGACGGAAGAGGAGTGGGCGGGAAGGCCCTCGAATCGACGGAGCGTGCGATAACGATGCCGAGCGGGTTATGCCGTATGCTTGGTGTTTGTTGTAAGTGCTGTTGCTGGCCTCCTCGCTCCTGTTGTTATTGCCGTCGAAGCAGTCACACAAATTGTATGTGGCCGATCCAACAGCAGCAAACAAGGGCTCTGGTAGAGAGGAGAGCCAAAGGGGCAGAAACAAAGAGATATGATGAAGATGGAGGACGACGATGGGGATGGGTGACGGCCTGCTGATGCAATGCGAAGCGAGAGACGAGAAAGACGGCTGACGGGCTCCCCAAGACGCGACTGCCGTGTTGACTCCTTTTTTTTCTTCTCCCCCCCCGGTCTTTGCTTTTTTGGTCTCGAATTATTAAGGTACTAGTTTTCGGCGCAAAAGACGTCCAAGACGGATCAGGTAGATAAGGCGATGCACAAAGTCAGACGGGGCAAAACAGACGATGCAGAGAGCGAGCGATTGAGAGGAGAGCTGCCAAAGCGAATGAGGCAGGCTCACCAACGGTATGTCAGTGGTCAGAGGTCAGAGAGAAAACAGCAGAGAGGGAAAAGTCTCGCGGCTGTGGCAGCAGGATGAATTCGATGAGAGGTTGGACGAGATGCAGTGAAGGCGCTAGAGCACTGCCATCCGATGCCAGGCCAGGTACTGCGAGGTACCTGCCCGGCTGGCTGTGGCACAACAGCAGAGCTACAGGGGCATCCGCACCAGGCCGTGGAGCCCTGGAAGGGGGGCGTGCGCCAAACAATGGGCTTGAGCTCTAGCGATCCGGCTGCCACCGTCAATGGCGCACAGTAGCGGCGGATACTTGGAGGAACTTGCCCGACTGGGAAACAGGGGGCCCCTGTCCAGCGTGAATGGCTGGACGGTAGCGGGCGGTTTTGCTCACTCAACGCCGTTCCCGCCGGCGCCTCAAGTCGGGGGGGTCAGCCACGTTTGCTAGCAGCAGATGATGCTCTCACGGACTGCGTACTAGCAGCAGGGCTGGCAGCAATGGTACGAGTACCTGGGAAACATCCATGGCTGGATGCTGGTGAAGCCGTAGCGGTACGGACGGCTGATGCTGACGTTGTTAGCGATCCAGCGCTGGGCTCGGACCTGGTTGTTAGCACAGGGGCTACGGGCCTCCAGTGGGCTTCGTACCGGCTCAGCTGAGCGCAGACCTTGGGCTGGCTGCTCTCTCCACCGTACCCAGAGGTACCTCACAACCCCCGAATCTCGATCAAGTCGCTGAGCCTCGAGGACATCCATGGATCGATGGTATGGAACCTTGTGAGTACGATGATACGGAGTACATGGATGTACCGTCTGTGCAGACCGCAGCTCGCAGAGTGCTGTGCATGCCCTGTAAAGGAATCGATTGGAGCGCGGGCAGCGCCGTACAGTACCCAAGTACAGGGTGCTTACGGACGGCAGGTGGGCAAATGGGTACGAGGCAGTACCTCCGAGATTCTGTACGCTTCTCCGTGCCCACCACCGCGGTCCATACCAGCGCTGCACCGTTCAAATGCCTACAAGCGAGCACATTTAATTTACCGTTGTATGGGGTATGGAATATTCCACGGCCTAGAATCGCAATTCCACACGTCCTGGCTGTATCTACCTAATTGTACGACTATGTCTCTGATCAGTACCTACAGATCTGCTGGCGCACCGCGTCTTCGGCGCTCTCTCCCTGAAAATACGGGACCCCGGAGCGGGCGGATGCTACGACTGCAGCAATACGAGCACCTTGTCCAGCGACGCCTGGACGCATCACTTGCTGTCGTTTCTGCGTGTCACAATGATTGTTGCAGGATGAGTTGACTGGCACGGCACCACATAGATGCAATGCTCGTATTTTTATCTCTTTTCTTTCCCCCTCTCGTATGAGGGGCACACGACCGACTATGCAGAGCGGCTGTGCTTGATCGCGGGTCCAAGGCAAAAAAAAATCAGACCTCGTACTTTGCGATAGCGGACGGCTTCGTTGGACGCAATTGGCCCGGACACAAGAAACACAAGCTCAGCGACTAGGAAACCTAAAGTAGGACGGAAGTCTTGACTAAAGAACCCTAAAAAATAACCAGCAATAGGTGTTTTCCTTACACACATTGTACCTACATAGGAGTACATGCGGGGAGAGGAGCGAAGAGAGGTTGAGTGTAGGTACTGTAGGATTGTACTCGTATGTAAGCTGGAAGGACTTGAAGCACTCGTGTTGGTCATTTGCATCTGTGCGTAGAGATATGGGGCATTCAGCGTCTTCTTATCTGCGCACCGCGAAGGAGGGGGAAGCCCAAACTGCGTTCTGATCCAAGCGCTTTCGTGCGTGTGGTTTTCTTTTGCAACTTGACACCGGGCATCCCTCGCTTCTGCATTCCGCACTGCTCCGGCGTTCATACCCACTTTTGCCCCCCGTATCCCGATGCACTCCAAATGTACCTTACCTTGCTGTGCCTGATGTACCTGCCCGACGGCAGAGCGACTTCGAGCAAGACATTCCGGCCGCACTGAGACCTGTGAATACATACCTGATCCAAATTGCATGTTTGTCCTCGTATTATCGAAGAGGTGGTTGTCTTCTGTTGTTCTTCAGCCGCCAACAATAACCATCTCCTGATGCTGCGTGTCAGCAAATCCTCGCATCTATCCCACCTCCCCCCTCCGTCCTCGACCGCCTAGGCGGCTGGATGCATCCGATGCATGACAATGAGGGAGGAGCGTCTCGTGTTCCGGAACGGCCTGCCCGTATCCCAGCTGTCATATGGTTTCTTTTTATATTCTAGGGAAGATCTGGGCGACGATGGTTATTAAAAGAATGCCAAGTTTGCTATACTACCATGTACGAGGATTCGACGCGCTCCGTTGCGGTACATGGAGTTACATTGCATCAATGGCTGTGTGCTTTTCTCTTCATCTTCGTGTTGTCAGACCAAACCGCTGGCTTTTGGTGTCAGCTACGAACTCAGTACATGCGCACTTTACCTGCTGAGGTAAGGTACCTTAGGTACTAGTAGATGGGAGATGCCGCCAATAGGGCGGCAGTCCTGGAAACCCCTATTCTAGTCATCTTGAAAATAGGTAGATGGCTTACGAAGTAAGCACGTCTTTTTTATAGAATCTGATTGTAGTAGGAGCAAAGAAACTGGGTCTATTCAAGGAACGCTCCTTTTCTCATCGCTCACGCGGCTGCTTTTAGCACCACTTGCACCGGCAGCAAGTCAGCTTTGCGGGCAATTGGAAATTGACCTCTTCTGAAGCGAGGAACCCCAAGGCTGCCCCTGCTTTTCCAGAACCAATGCCCTGATCCCTCGCACCCTGTAGAGCGTAACTAACACCTATGGCTGAGGAGGGGCTAATCCGTTCAACCAATGCAGTCACTCACGATTCTGACCAGATGGAAAAGAGAAGCGAATGGGTTGATCTTCGTCTGCACTTAATATCGATTTATTTTGATGTGTGTGTGCAACGCGAGTACAAAGTACCGCGACGACGGCCTTGCGCCGGGCCTCGGAACATGTGCATCATACAAATGCTGTACATGGCCAGCAGATCAGATCGGCATGCCCCGCTACGATTAGTCGCAGTCTTGTCCGTTCGTGTTCACTGAGGTACTTCGAGCTTGGGTTTCAGCCAACATCACAAGCCTCGTGTTGCCAACGTCTCCCGCCAGCACAGAGCTTTTCTCTAGGTACCTACCCTGATCATCTCAGTTACCCTATTGCTGCGAAACATCAGAGGTGCAGGCAATTTCTGCACAACTAGATCACGGCAAATTGGCTGGTGGAGGCAGAGAGAAACAGAGAAGGCCGGAGATCGAGGCAAAAGTCGTTGACGTAATGGACGCAATGCCCATGTGCTTTGTCGCTTTTCCTTTCCTCCTGATTCTTCTCCATCAAAAGATATTCGTCCCTCTGCCCCAAGTTGCAACGTGGGGATCCCATCACATCAGGCCATTAAAACCTCGACAACCCACCGGCCTCGGGTTCCATGCTTGCCTAGGTACCACCCACAGGTCCATACTTAGTAGGTAATCCTGCCAGTGTCTCCGTACTAAGGCACCTAGTTACATCCAGGTACTTGCAGTACCACCATGTCCACCACTGCCGTCTACAGAGCCTTCAACCAAGACCTCATGTTTGCCTGAAGATTGACGATGCATCTGCAGAAGATATGCGAGGGAGGGCTTTCAAGGTAACATGAAGAACCACAACAGCCAATGACTTGCCACGACGTTGTTGCCTTTTCTGTGCTTTGTATAACTCGCTGGTATATGAACAGCCACAGTCACTGGAATTACCTATTTCTACCTACCTTGGTTCTATATGTGATAGGTAGCCTTCGTCCGTCCTTACCGCGATGATAGCATCTCGGTCAGCACATGCTGATTTAGATGTTTCTCTTGATGATATTGAACCCCCTTCGAAAAAAAAAAAATAGATCAAGAGGCATACACATGCAGCTACAGAACAGCTTTGACTACTACTACGAGAATGTACAAGTGCGGGCTTCCGGTACTGTGGACGAGCAGACAGGCTGTGTCTGGCTCCATTCGACTGCTAATAATACTTTGCAGGCGGCATATCAACCCTGGACAGGTCCAGCATAAGGGGCGTACAGAAGAGCGAACTGCGCTCCCGCTGCCTGGCGCCCACCGGAGTCGTCCGTGATGCTAAAGCCACTCTCGCCACGCCCCCCTTGGGGAGAGCGGGAAGGTACCAGTAGCTGCCGCTTGCAGCACCTGGAGTGGCGCACCCGGTACCTTGCGCCGGCCGAGAGGCAGGACCTGGGCAAGTACCTGCAAGTACCTGCCGGCGCCGACCCGCAGATACCTCCGGGTACTTCTGACCTTTACCTCGATTCTCACAGGCAGGCAGCTCGACCGCAGAGCCAGAACACCGCGTCTCGTATGTACCTGCCGCACCGCACCGGCTGTTCACTGCCCGTATTATCTATCCATTGGATCCAACTGCAGTGCAGCGCCTTAGCAACCCGAGTAGGCACCTAGTAGTAGTGAGCCCCTAGGACACCTACCTACGGTACAGCCCCTTTCCGGGCATGTGTGCAGCTCGCGGCCGAGAAAAAAAAAAAACAACCAACTTCACCACTCGAACTTCTTTACCAGAGCCATCCATAGCAGTCCGTCGCGCATTATCTGGGACGAAAACAGCACGAATTCCTCTTATCCGCATCACGCAGCCCGACGGCATCTCTACGGAGTGATAGCAGTGCTATACCGCTCCAGCATCTACCAGCATACCATACTCCGTGCGCCTGCACCGAGCAGGTGGCAGCAACCGCCGCGATACTGAGGCTCACAGGTAGTCCTTCGGGATGAGCCTACCGCTGGGGACCGGCGGTGGAGGAGCACATACGCAGCACTCGCTTCCTCAATTGCCTGCTCACTCCCAGTCGGACACGCAGATAACGGCCCATCTCGCGAGTCGATTCCACACGCAGATCCAGGCAACCTATCTGTCGTCCCATGGCGTCGTCTGCGTCAACTCCTATACGACCTCGACCAAGGGACCAGATGGCGGCAAGGAAGGCAGTTCCATGGCTGCGGCCGAGGACGTAGCCGAGCGTTCATATCTGCGTCTTGGCCACCGGTCTGAAAACCAAGCCGTTGTGTTTTTGTAAGTCAATCTGGCGAGCCCGCACTCCATCCATCTACTTCCCCCCTGCTTCTTCTTCGTCCTCCATCTGGGATGTTTGTTTCTATTCACCTTGCCTATCCCAGCCTGTGCAGTTCTCTCTCTGTTTAAAGGAACCCCCTATTGGACCCTCCCTCTTTGCCTTCTCCAAGGAAACATTCGCTTGTGCAGCGAATTTGACAACCATGATGGCCTTGACCCTACATCCATTCGAGCGAAGACGCGCGTGTCATTCCTGCAATTAGACTAACGTGCCTGCGCTTCTAGGGGAGAATCCGGTGCGGGAAAGTCGACCATCCGCAACCATTATCTCACGGCTCTGCTTAAGAAGTCATCGACCCCCTTATCCAACAAGCTCTCTCTTGCAGCATATGTCTTCGACGCACTCACTACGACAAAGACGGCGACGACTCCGATTGCTTCCCGAGCCGGCCTGTTCTTCGAGCTGCAATACGACACGTCGGCCTCAACAAGCCCCATCCTCATCGGTGGTAAAGTCCTCGACCATCGGTTGGAGAGGAGCAGAATCACCGACGTCCCGACGGGCGAGCGCAATTTCCACATTCTCTACTACCTGGTCGCTGGAACGAGCGACGCAGAGAGGAGTCACCTGGGATTTGACAGCGACAATGGCAGCAAGAGGTGGAAGTTCCTTGGGCACCCGACCCAGCTCAAGGTCGGCATCAACGACGCCGAAGGCTTCCAGCTCTTCAAGACAGCCATGAGGAAGCTCGAGTTCCCCAAGAACGACATTGCCGAGATCTGCCAGATTCTGGCTACTGTCCTCCACATCGGACAGCTGGAGTTTGAGACGACCAGCAGCACGAGCGCCACGGGGGATGACAGTGGTGGCTTCTCTCACGAGGGAGGCACCACCTACACCGCGGTCAAGAACAAGGATGTGCTCGCCATCATCGCTGCTTTCCTCGGTATCAGCGCGTCTGATCTGCAGACCACGCTGGGCTACAAGACCAAGATGATTCACAAGGAGCGCGTCACCGTCATGCTCGACCCCAAGGGTGCCCGTGCTCACGCCAATGAGCTGGCCAGGACGCTCTACAGCCTCTTGGTCGCCTGGATCGTCGAAAACATGAACCAGCGCCTCTGCGCCCCGGAGGAGAACATTGCCAACACCGTCTCCATTGTTGATTTTCCTGGTTTTGTCCAGTCTGCTTCCACGGGCTCGGCTCTGGATCAGCTCCTCGCTAATGCCGCCAACGAAGCAATCTACAACATGACGCTCCGCAACTTTTTCGACCGGAAAGCTGAAATGCTGGAAACGGAGGAAGTCACGGTCTCTGCGACCAGCTACTTTGACAACTCTGATGCTGTCAAGGGTCTCTTGAAGCCTGGCAACGGCCTTCTGAGCATTCTCGATGACCAGACACGCCGCAACAGGACTGACATGCAGCTTCTGGAGGCCCTGCGCAAGCGCTTTGAAGGCAAGAACCCGGCCATCGAAGTCGCCTCCGCGACCTCCAAGCTCCCAGGCAGCAACTTCCACACGGAAAACCTGTCTGCAAGCTTCACGGTCAAGCACTTTGCCGGAGAAGTCGAGTATCCCGTCAGGGGCTTGATTGAGGAGAACGGCGAGATCATCTCGGGAGACATCATGAACGTGATGAACAGCACCAAGTCTGACTTCGTGGCCAAGCTCTTCGGCCAGGAAGCTCTGCAGACCGTCACCCACCCCCAGGAGAAGACAACTGTGATGCAGGCAACCATCAGCTCAAAGCCCATGCGCGCCCCCAGCGTCATGGTGCGCAAGGGCGCCCGTCCCAACAGGCCCAATCCCGCAGCCCGCCGCCAGACGCAGGATAACTTTGACCAACTCTCGCAGGACAGCGACTCTCGCGAGACTAAGCAGCGAGGAGCGTCGGCCAGGCCAGGGTCCGAACAGGGAGCTTCTGGGCAGTTTCTCGCATCTCTCGACAACGTCCAGAAGGCCGTCACCGACCCCAACACCAATGCCTACTTCTTCTTCTGTCTCAAGCCAAATGACCGCCGCATCGCCAACCAGTTCGACAGTAAGTGTGTTCGGACGCAGGTGCAGACGTTTGGTATTGCCGAGATCAGCCAGCGTCTACGCTCGGCTGACTTCAGTCTGTTTGTTCCTTTCGGAGAGTTTTTGGGCATGGCAAACAGCGAGACCATGCTTGTGGGCAGCGAGCGTGAGCGAGCAGAGGCTGCCATCGAGGAGAGGCACTGGCCCCGCAACGAGGTCTCTGTCGGTGCCACTGGTGTCTTCCTGAGCGAGCGTTGCTGGCTGGAGATCGCCCAGCTGTCCTTCTCCAGCGGTGCGTCTGCCCGCGGGCCCATGTCAGCCTTCGACAGCGAGGGAGGGGACGGCCTCACACCTGGCGACCACAACACCTTTGGTGCTTCTAAGGAGCGTCTCTTGTCTGCCGGACACACCCCCCTGGGCTACGGCGAGAAGGGCAAGAGTGGCTACTTCGTCGCGGAAGATGCTCGCTCCGAGGCGGGCGCTTCGGCGTTTGGCGCTGGTGATATGTTCAAGAACCTTGAGACACGCGAGCAGATGGCCGAGAGAGGCAATGAAAAGGCCCTGGTCGAGGTCGAAGAGTACAAGGACAGCCCTAGCCGCAGGCGCTGGCTGTTCATTGTCTATGCCCTCACATGGTTTGTCCCCGATTTCCTCATCCGGCTGATAGGACGAATGCCCCGTAAGGACGTGCGCATTGCCTGGCGCGAGAAGCTCGCCATCAACTTTCTCATCTGGTTCTTTTGCTTGGTCGCCGCTTTCTTCATCGTGGTCTTCCCCATGCTCATTTGCCCTACCCAGCACGTGTACAGCGCCGCAGAGCTCTCCTCTTTTAACGGCAAGGCAAAGAGCGACGGCGCGTACGTGGCCATTCGCGGTGTTGTGTTGGACTTGGGGGCCTTCATCCCGTCCCACTACCCTTCATATCTGAAGCAGCAGACGCTCTTGAGCTATGCTGGCCAGGACATCACCAACCTCTTCCCCGTCCAGGTGTCTGCCCTCTGCGACGGCGTCGACGGCGCAATCGACCCGACGGTGACATTGGATTACAAGACGACAAACTTTACCGGATCGCCTGTTCTCCTCAACTCACAAGACGTAAACAGCAAGTTCCACGACTTCCGCTACTTCACCAACGATAGCAGACCCGACTGGTTCTACGAGCAGATGGTGTACCTCAAGTCCAACTTCAAGAAGGGCAACATCGGCTACACCGCCAAGTACGTCAAGTCTCTGGGCACAAAGAAGTCGCAGAACATCGCCATCTTGAACGGCAAGGTCTACGACATGACGACGTACCTTGCCGGAGGCCGCCACTTGCGGGCTCCTGTTGGCAAGAAAGTCCCGTCCAACAATTCCCTGACCGACTTCATGGATCCAGCTGTGACATCTCTGTTCCAGCTGAACCCTGGCCAAGACATCTCAAAGTACTGGAAAACAATCAGACTCGATACCACCGGCAAGTCACGCATGCAGCGCTGCTTGGACAACCTATTCTACGTTGGCGACGTTGACACCCGAAACTCTGTCCGCTGCCAGTTCGCCGAATATCTGGTGCTCGCCATCTCGATTTTGCTGGCCTCGGTCATCGGATTCAAGTTCTTCGCCGCGCTGCAGTTTGGTGGAAAGAACGCCCCCGAGGACCTTGACAAATTCATCATGTGTCAGATTCCCGCGTACACTGAAGACGAGGAGTCCCTGCGCCGTGCCATCGATTCGGCTGCTAGAATGAGGTACGACGACAAGCGCAAGCTGCTGGTGGTCGTCTGTGACGGTATGATCATTGGTCAAGGCAACGACAGGCCGACACCGAGAATTGTCCTGGACATTCTCGGCGTGTCCGAGTCCGTGGATCCGGAGCCGCTCAGCTTCGAGTCGCTCGGTGAAGGTTTGAAGCAGCACAACATGGGCAAGGTTTACTCAGGCCTCTACGAGGTCCAGGGCCACATTGTTCCCTTCCTGGTCATTGTCAAGATTGGCAAGCCTTCCGAGGTCTCTCGCCCGGGTAACCGTGGTAAGCGAGACTCTCAGATGGTCATTATGCGCTTCCTCAACCGAGTGCACTACAACCTGCCCATGAGCCCGTTGGAGCTGGAGATGTACCACCAGATCCGAAACATCATTGGCGTGAACCCGGCCTTCTACGAGTTCATGTTCCAGATCGATGCCGATACCGTGGTCGCTCCCGATTCCGCCACTCGCATGGTTGCCGCTCTCATCAACGACACCAACATCATTGCCGTGTGTGGTGAAACGGCCCTGACTAACGCCAAGGGGTCTTTCATCACCATGATCCAGGTGTACGAGTACTACATTTCCCACAACCTGTCCAAGGCCTTTGAGAGTCTGTTCGGCTCCGTCACCTGTCTGCCCGGTTGTTTCTCCATGTACCGTATCCGCGCTGCGGAGAGTGGTAAGCCCCTTTTCGTGAGCAAGGAGGTCGTCGAGGCGTACTCCACCATCCGAGTCGACACGCTGCACATGAAGAACCTGCTCCATCTGGGTGAAGATCGTTTCTTGACGACGCTGCTGCTTAAGTTCCACTCCAAGTACAAGACCAAGTACATCTTCACCGCCCACGCGTGGACTATTGCTCCTGATTCCTGGGCCGTCTTCCTCTCTCAGCGACGTCGTTGGATCAACTCTACCGTGCACAACCTGATTGAGCTGATCCCCCTGTCTCAGCTGTGCGGTTTCTGCTGCTTCAGCATGCGTTTTGTCGTCTTTGTCGACTTGCTGAGTACCGTTGTCCAGCCGGTCACTGTCGCCTACATTGTGTACCTGATAGTGCGCGTGGTACAGAATCCGAACGTGGTGCCCGTGACGGCCTTTATCCTGCTTGGTGCCATCTACGGCCTGCAGGCCATCATCTTCATCCTGCGTCGCAAGTGGGAGATGGTGGGCTGGATGATTCTCTACGTCATCGCCATCCCGGTCTTCAGCTTTGGTCTGCCCCTGTATGCTTTCTGGCACATGGACGACTTCGCATGGGGTAACACCCGTGTGGTGGCCGGTGAGGACGGCAAGAAGGTGCTCATCTCGGACGAGGGCAAATTCGACCCCTCTTCGATCCCGAAGAAGAAGTGGGAAGAGTACCAGGCCGAGCTCTGGGAGACGCAGACCTCGCGAGACGACACTCGCTCCGAGGTCTCTGGCTTCAGCTACGGTACTAAGGCTCACGGCGCCATGTCAGAGTATGCGTACCCCAGCCGCCCCGCCTCGACGACGGGCTTCATCCAGACGGGTCACGGTCAGCCGTATGAGACACGCAACATGTCGCGCATGTCCATGGCTCCGTCCGAGATGAACCGCATGAGCCAGTATGGCGGATCGCAGTTCTTCTCCCCAGAGGACATGGTTGGCCTTCCGAGCGACGATGCCATCCTGGCGGAGATCCGCGAGATCCTCAAGACGGCGGATCTGATGACCGTCACCAAGAAGGGGATCAAGCAAGAACTGGAGCGCCGCTTCGACGTCCCGCTGGACGCGAAGAGAGCCTACATCAATAGTGGTATGTCTTCTCTCCCTTGACCCTCTGACAGACATCCCTATGAATCGATGGCGGAGTTTTGCTAACATGTTTTGCGCTGCAGCCACCGAAGCTCTCCTCTCTGGTCAACTCTAGAAGAAGACGGGAGCGGAAAAAAGGACGCCGACGTCCAGCCCACTCATAGCCTTGTTTAATTTCGAAGCGGCTTACATCCCCCTTTCTTCCCTCTTGAATTTTGGGTATTATCTTATTAATTTCTGTTTTCTCGGCCGCCTGGGCCGCTCCCTATCTGGGTTTACGCGCGTTTACCGACAAGCATGCATTAATCTTGGGAGGAAGAGAGGGGGTTCGAGCGGGATATGATGTCTGGGTCGTGTTGCCTTAGGGCTCACGGGGAGCATGGCTTTTCATCGAAGAATGAGGAGGACGAGCGTGAATGTACCTAACGGATTTTCATCATTAATGGCGTGCTCAAGGATAGATGGATGAGGAATGAGTAGTGTAACAGGTATGGTTTTGCATTGTTAAATTTGGAGTTTTGAGTAAGCGAATACAACAAGTCTTTTGCAGTCACTCTATGCCCCCCGAAAACCTAGTGCTTGTAGTCTTGATCGTGATGTGCTGCAAGGGTATATAGATGGACTGAGACGATACTGTATGCCTCCAATTTTGGCGTTGATGTAGTTGATCTTGACTCATAATATGACTAGGGAGGTCGTTTACGCGGCTGAGATGAATCGGTCAACATGGCAAGCAAGTACAAGTTGTGATACTACAAATGCATTAGAACTATGTACATGTCCAACCATACATGGCAGCCTGGAAAGGGTAAAAACAAAAGTTCCCATTTGCATCCGTAGACTTAAGGGCAGCCTCGACTGCAGACTGCTTCCGTCAAGCTGTACTCTCACCGCTTCCTCCAGACTTTAGGGTATCTTTCATCCAATATTGCATGATCAAAAAGCCAGGTCCCGTCCACACCATCGTCTATCCTTGGCACCTCCCGCTTCTCACTGCGTCTTCTTCATCTTGTTCTTCGCCAGCAGCTTTTCCACACCCCCTTTGCTCCAGGCCCGAACCCTCGCCTGATCACAGGTGTTCCACGCGTGGCCCATGAGCGCCTCGTAGAGAAGCGCCTCATCGGGGTTTTCACATGCGGCGCGCTGGGCATCCAGCCACGTCAACAAGCCGAACCTCGTAATGAGCGTCGTGCTGCCGGACTCGATGCACGTAGCGCGATAGACGATTCTCAGGACCCGGAGGCGCAGATTCGTCCGCAGGTAGGGGTTGCTGCCCAGGGCGAGAATCTTCTCGAGCCAGCGCTTCTTGTGGAACACGCCGAGGTCAAAGGGCGTTTGGAGGGCGTCGAGTACGTACGCCAGGAACCAGGCGAGTTCGGTGTAGTACTTGTCGTCCTCGGAGGGTTCGCCGTGAAGGATGTCGTGTGCGAGGGGCAGCTTTTCGAGGGACCAGACGGGGCTCCGCGTGAGGAAGCTATTGATTTTGGGGTAGAGCGGGTGGAGGGGGTTCTTGAGGATCTCGAGCGCGTGGATGGAGAAGGCGATGAAGGCGGATGGGACAGGCCCGCTGTCTACTTGCGGTCGGGAGGATTCCGCGAGTTCGGAGAGGAGCAGCCAGACTTGCTTCTTCTCTTCGTAAGAGGATTCGTCGATTTTGGCGGCCATTTTCAGGAGGTTTGTGAGCGCCTCTTTGCGGATGCTGGTGTGCTCTGATGCGAGGAGGCGGATGAGGTTCGTGATGAGGCCGTCTTCAATGAGGTCCTCGACGGCTTTGGTGTGCCATTTCAGGAGCGCTCCTGTGTCTTCCGGGCTCGTGAAGGGAATGTGCAGCGCCTCTTCGAGCTGCTCCTGAGTGAGCCCGGTTTCCTTTTGCTGGGAGCTGCTATCATGCTCTTCTTGATCATCATTATCTTCGTCTTCCTGGGTGCCGCTACGTGACGTCTTGGGCAACTTGCGCAATCCTAGCTTTGCGAGCTTGACGGATTTAGAAGAGAGGCACTCTTCAATCTTGGCGTAGACGATTTCCAGGGCCTCGCTACCCTTCTTCTTCTTGTACAGCGCGCTAAAGTAGAGAGAGATGAAGCTTGATAGCGAGGCGCGTTCAGGGGCATCCGCAGATTTGATGACGTAGGGCAGCTGTTCTGCTATGGCAACGGCGAGCAGATTAAAGCTGCGGGCGTTGACCTTTTCTTGCACGTCGCCGTCGCTGTCTGCGAGATAACCCTCGAGCACCTCTAGGTATTTGATTGGCGACGTGGCACAGCGGCTGATGCAGTTGTCCAAGAAGGACCAGATCTTGTCCATGTTCTCTGGGCTGTTCTCGTCGATGCTCAATGCGATAGCTTGAAGAAGAGGGTTTAGCCTGGTAGCCGCCGAGACGAGTTGGTTTTCCACGGCAACGTCTGCAAGCACCCTCTTCAGCTGATCAAGAGGTGCGCTTCGGTCACTGCTGGAGAGTAGTCTGAGGAGAGTGGTGAATGGCGATGACTGGCCCTTGCCGCTGAGAACCTCGATCCTGGCAAACCATCGCATGCCGGGAGAGTAGCTGGCGATCGACACCAGATTCTCCAGCTCCATTTGGCGAAACCCGTCGTGCTCCTGCTCGTCGGAGCCGTCGCTCTGCAAGCTGCGGAGGACGTTGACGAAGAAGGGCGAGACGTCAAAGTTTGCGGCTAGAGCCACCTGCGGGATCATCTCGTAGTACAGGAGAAGCAGCCTGCTGGCCATGGCCTTGTGCAGCGTGTTCTCGCTGGCGATGCCCTTGTAGCTGCGCACAATCTCCTTCATGTCCGGGATGCGTCTGCAGAAGGCATCAATGAGCTTTCGAGCGGCCTCGGCCCACCGAGTGTCTGTTGCTCGAAAGCCTTCTCGGTGCAGCTTCATGGCTACCGACAGCTTCTCGAGCGCTTCGATGAGCATTCTCGTCGCAAAGAAGGATGTCAGGTTCGAGTTGGGCGAGAGGCACCGGACCATGACCTTTTGGTTCAGCGGGAGTGGTAGAATGTTATCCAAGAGGATGTTTGTGGGGGGAGGGCCGACAGCGAAGCGTGTCTTGTCGCCGAACGAAGAGGGGAGCGGGATTCTCATCGTATCGAACAGGAACGAAGCATATCCGATCCAGGTCATGGTCAGTTTGGGCTCAAACGTGAATGACTGGTTGTTGAAAAAGTAGTTTGCGATAAGTTCCGGGGCCGCTTCGAACATCGCAGTCAACAGCTGGCTGTGCTTCATGCTGGACCAGGGACGCAGCTTCGACGCAAACTCGGACAGAACGAAGTTGAAGACGGGGACGCCGTCGCGGTACGAGTCGTCCTTGGCCAGATTGCTGTGTGCTGCGCTCTTCTGCTTGGCAAGCTGGACCGAAAACTCCTCGTTTGTCTCCTTGGGATAAAGACCGGTGGAGGGATATAGGATGCCGGCAACCGGGTTGGTGCAGATGTACATGAGAAACTGGTGGGCCTTTTCGCTGACCCGGTCGACTTCGCTCTCCGGCTCTGTGCTGTTGGAGTAGCTGTAGAGAGCCAGTATCCGCATCAACGTCTTGGTATTGAAGCATTTGAACTTGACATCTCGTGAGATCTTGTTGTCCGCCAGCACATGGGTCCGTAAGCTATCCAGGATTTCCACGACAAGAGATGGCGGATCACTCTTGATCAGGAATGTCAGATGTGATAGCAGCTCCTTCTGAGAGAGCAACTCCTTTCGGCCGTCAGAGTGCAGATACCTGAGGCAGCTCAGGAAGAACCGAACAGCATTAGTCCTCACGGAAGCCTTTCGAGCATCTTCAGGGTTCTCAACGGTGCTTCCAATCTCCAGGTTCCTGCCGAGGGACGCAAAAGTATAGGTCTTGGCACGAACTATCCGTCTTGCGTAGGCGCCTCCGTCGAGGGACACGGCTTCGCGGAGCAATCGCAGCGTGGGTGATATGATGAAGCCCTTCGTCTTGTCCGAGGACAAATTCTTCGATATTGACTTGAGCTGACGCTCTTGAAGGAGCGTTTGGCAAATGCCCAGTCCATGCTTGACGAGCTCCAGCGAATCCGAGACGACATTGAGCACGAGGGCGAGGACAACTGCCGCAGAGGACATGACGCCGCCTTCGTTCGTCTGTGCGGCAAAGGACCACATCTCCATGATGTCGCTCAGGTAGACGGCGTCCTCGCCCTCGAGCCTCGGCTTGACTAGTTCAAGATATTCCCGGAGAATGGCGAGACTCGCGGATCGATCGCCTTCGCCGGAAGCTATGCTGTCGAGAAGTCTTTTGAAGGACTGCAGACCTGTTCAGGAGAGATCAGCACGACTGATTGGCACATGAATGCCGTTGAGCCCGTTGAAGGGGGTTCAAACCCACCATGTCTTGCTTTGCGCATGTCCTGGTCGAACGCGAGCAGCCCGCGCAGCTGCTCCCCAGAGCTCACGTCCTCTCCGGTGGGAACATCGTGTGTGATTTTCTGGCGCTTGCGGAACGCGGCAGCTCCGTCGGCGTCGATGGAAGCTCGTTTGCCCATTTTGCGAGACCCTCGGCGACTTCGTCCTGCTGCTGCTGGCGATTTGCATGCAATTGTCGTCGCGAAAGTGTAGATATTTTGAGATACTGCCGGGTCTTACCGCCTCGGATGCTTCCACGATAAGGCAAGACCAGCAAGCTTATCGCAAGGACCCACTCTCGGCTGTTCTGCGGAATTGTCTAGTGGACTCTCCGCTCTGCCCAAGAACTTACTAGGTAGGTACGTATCATTCTGACGCACCTAAATTCACGTCAAGCCACTCAAGCCACTCTGACGGCCCTGTGAGCCACTGATTGCTTACTACTACTTTTAGACAGGCACAGATCTCACATGCACAGGGCATGGCTTCTATTAGGTAGTGGCTTCAATGCGCACCATCAGATTACCTACCTACTTACCTCTCCAAGTTGGAAAAACACAAGAAAACAGGAAGAAGACCAGAAAGAAAGGACAAAGACATCAAAAGACAGAAATCAAGGAAAAGAAGACAGACAAAGAGACAGGGCCGTGCATGAATGATCCAGACGGCATCACAATCACACCCATGCTAGGCCTCGCATAGGTGCGGTGCCCCCGGAGAGGGTGGAAGAAACTGAGACATGCATGATGGCTTCGCTCGTATCCTCAGTCCCTGTTGGGTCTCGTCTGCGTCTTTCTGTCCACGCCACTGGCCGCAGCAGCTCAAAGAGCGTCCGGTATTACTTGTTGCATGCCGGTCCATCGTCCATTGGACGTCAGGTGGTCGTTTCTCGAGTCAAGCCGTCACGACGCTGCCCACACCATCATCATCTCTGGCGTTGACTCTGTCTAGTAATACAGACAGCACACAGCATGTCATCATGATCATCCCCAGGGCGGTGCTAAAGATAGGAACACCGTTCGGACAGTGGAGGGTCCTTCGGGGAAGAAGTCTGAGGAAACCGCAACGACAAACTGTTCCAGGTTATGTGATTGAGGGACTGCTTGATTGGGCGTCTCTGCTTTGACTGACGGACGGCAAGCACAGAAGAAACGAAGCGAGAGACGAAGCGGGAAATGAGAAACGAGAGAAGCGCGCGCGCCAATCGAGCTGTGACGGCCCAAAGAAGCAAAACGAGGGTCCTGGATGAGGCAAGATTCGGCTGCGTGGCGCTGAGACGGCAGACGAGACGAGGCACTGATCTGACGGGCAGGTTTCGCATCGCACCGCATCGCACCGCATCGAGGGCCTCGCCTTGTCTGTCTGTCTGTCTGTCTGTCTAGTATATGTCGGTCTGTCTGCTTGCTTGCGCCCGGAGCCGAAACACGCACCAGCACCAGGTTGTTCCCCTCGAGACAAGGACACCCAAACAAACTCCAACCGTCAGCCCTCTGGCAGCGAGCGAATCGTCGTCGCCAGGCCCCAGGGGAACCCGAGGGCATGCCAACAGCTGGCCAATGCCGGCCGCCCACGCGACCCCTCCTCGGGCCATCTGGAGCAAAGCCACGAATGAAGCCGTGGCGAATGCAAGACATCGACTCGCTGTGCCAGCCCGGCCGTCTGACGCCGTCTGTGGATCCTGCAATCTTGTGGGTAGCGCCAGCCATCCGCATCCATGGCTTCTACGCGCCGACTGGCCGGTCGCCTCTGCGGCCCAGCCTATCACCGTGGCGGCCCTGTTGGCTCACCATCGTCGCTGCTCAGCCGCCACTGACTGGGCCGTCGTGTCTAGCCCGTTGTCGAGGCGTGTTCATCTCCTCTGGCACTGGCTGCTGGCTGCTGGCTGCTGATGCTGAGAAAAGAAACAAGGGCAGACTGACAAGGAAGACAAGACTAGACAAGACACAAGACAGACAGACACACATACACACACACACACACACCCACTCACCCACTCACACGCAGGCGAACAAGGGCGAACCGAGTGCGGACGATGGCTCCAGTCAAAGTCTGGTCTGTCCTTGGCCAGGTCGGGTGAGCTGCGCTATTGCAGATGCAAAGTAGTATTTACGAGCTCACCCGGCCCTCCGATTTGAACATTTCCAGTCGATGTTGCCGGATCTACTCTGATCTTTTTTCAATGCTTATTTCCTTTTTGTCTTTATGTCATCGGGGCTCGCTGGACGGTCTTGTCATTCGCTTCTCCTCCCTTACCTCACCTCGCCTTACCTTGCTTTAAAAGCGTATCTGCCGGCCCAGTCGGCAATGAGGCTGCTTCTTCTCTCCACAGCATGAAAGCTTCGACGGGCGTCTTTGGGGAAGCGTATGCGTCATGCTTCTCTTGTCTCACGTGCTGGGAACCGTTTGCCTTTCGCCTCGACGAGAGACCCGAGCGACGTATGTGGTGGTTTCGATATATTTGTATTCGATTCCGTGTGCTTTATTTCCCCACCTGTTCTCTCCCTCCCGCCGCATTTGGTGTTGATAGACCCCAAGCAATGTCTGAGAGCTCTTCACTTACTTATAGGCGCCAGGCGACAACAACCGTCACATCCGCATCATCAGCGACCAGCCGATATCCCATCCGCCCCCAATGGCGGTTCCTGAGGTTGAGCTCCCCCGGCCTAGCTGGAGGCAAAAAGTGCAGCGGACATTCTCATCCAGCCAGCCGGGCTTTTCATCCAGGAGCAGGGCGCAGAGGGACGGTACAAGGCCGCAGCTACAGATTTCAGCCCCGTTTGAATTCAGACATGTCGATTCCGGCTCTTTCCAGTTCCCGTTTCCTGCCCAGCGTCCATCGCGGCCCTGGGAGAGTCCTCTGACGCCGGATACGCCCGAGACTCCCTTTGAGCCGTTGCAGCTGAGCGTCTTGAGTCCGGGAAAAGAGCTGTCGCCGATGCTTCCCGATTTCGACTTTCCGAGCGAGATGACGCCGCCATCTCTGGTGCATCTTCCGGGAAGGCCCTTTCGCGACGACTCCTCTCCTTGTCATCAAAGACACACTCCATCGCCGTCATTTCACATTCCTCGAAAAAATGTTGCTGCTCCTCTGTCGTCGCGCAGCCCAGAGGTGTCGCCCTTGCACCTCGCTTCCGACAAGCAGACTCGCCCTCGGGCTTACACCCCGTCCGACATGGAGACGATCAAGGAGCGAGTGGCCTCTGCCATGAATGAAGTGGAACAGCTGCAGAGAAAGATTAACGACATCATCGAGCGGCAGAGCCTCTACACCGCGAGCAGACCATCAACAGCCCACTCCATGGCTCGCACCATCCCCGGTAAGCTTACAGACTGCAGCTTTGTGCTCTTTCCCACCCTACACGGTTCCCCGACTTATGCGGTAATCATGCAGAAACGGCGGAAGTCCCGGTGATTCCTGCGCTCCCACCAGCGGCGCCGTCATTCGCTGAGCGCCTGAACACAGAGGTGTCACTGCCCAACACGGGGCCCGTGACAGCGTCTGTCCACATTAGCCAGCTGGAGGCGTACGAGGAAACGCTCGACAGCATTCGGCAGTTTTCACAGTCGAGGCGAGCGCAGCAGTCTTCCCCGCCTCCTCCCCCTCCCCCGCCATTGCCCCTCGTGCTACGGCCGCCGCTACGGAAGAAGAAGTCATTTTCACGAGTCTCGACCTGGTTGTTCCCGGATCCAGACCGCGCCCGAAAGCAGAGCCTGGACTCTGTCACAAACGTTCCGCGTCCAATCAAAGGAAGCGAAGGGTTCTACCAGTGTGTAACACCGCCTAGGCGGCCACTCAGGCAGAGCACCGAAACATTCGATACGTTGTCTACTTGGTCGACAAACGACGAGGGCCGTACTGTGCCGTCGGCCTGGTCGCCGCGGAGCACTCCGTCCAGGAACGAAAAAGAGGAAGACGAGGATGTCTTCATTGACAGACGGGCCACTTTTGGGATGAACAACGCTGCTGGCCCCGCTGCGGTGAATGTCGGCGTCGCAATATGACAAGGCGCTGGCCTCGTACATACAGTAACTGTGGAATTACTACGACTAATGTATATACATACTATTACTACACATATCATGCATGTGCTGGACCACATCCTATAGACGGCGCGGAACAAATGGAGGCTTGATGGACGGGGCACGTCTGGCATATCAGGCTGGGTTGGGCTGGACTGGGAATAGAAAGGGACGGGCCTTGACTCCCCATGGGTTATACTACCACCAAAGATGACAAGTGACGGATGCAGCTGAGCGACGTCCAGGCAGTCACTTGGGCGGTCATCAAGGGGGGAAATCGTTTCAATAGAGGAGGTAATGCGAATACTAGTATAGTAATAATGAGCACGAATCCATTGGTGTGTAGGAGATGCTACTCTGAGTGTGGAGGGCATGTGATTCGATGTCGTAGTACATCGGAAATACCAAGATCTCCGTCTTTTCCCGTTGGATAATAATTGACGAGGCAAGGGGTATCAGAAGACCATCTTGCGTATAAGCGAGGTGATATGACTGACCATGGACCAACAGTCTCACAGAATCGGTGAATTCATGCGTCTTAGTGCCCAATGTCTCCAAGTGCCGATGCGGTGCCTTTTGGGCTGGGCAGTGTTGCATTGGCGTTGCACGCCCTAATGCATGGATTCCTTCTCAGTTCTCACATGGTTAGACTGACTACCTATTTTACTATAGGTATGTCCTTGAATCACTGATCAGGACAAGCCTTTATTGTCGCAATTTTGGGAGAAACAAAGAATGGGGTTGGCTGCAGGTGCAGCTCATAGTAATATGATTCAAAGACTTACCCTGCATCTCCCAAAGGCTGACCTTTGAGGTTGTCACTGCTGAGAACCTTGAGGGACTCGGTACCGATTCATGTAACCTGATTGGTAGTGCTGTATTACCTCATCAGACCTCTTGAGCCACGCAATGCTTACTCATCACTTCTCCCTACCATCTGTGCGCTGAATCGAAGCCTCAGCCAAGCTTCAGCCAAGCGCAGCCATTCCCGACGGATCCAACTTGTCAGAGGACGAAGCGTCGCATTCCGCCCCCTTTTTGCTCTGCATCTCCGTATATGAGGTCGACAATGAGCTGAGTCCATAAAAACAAGGGTGATTGATTCACACTGACTATTGCCGCCGTATCGACCAATCTACGGCCGCATCTCAACGCACGTTTAACCTGCTATACATTTCGCGGCTTACCGACGGACTGCCCTCAACCTGGAGAG
>LFMI01000732.1:2810-20772 GCA_001050175.1 Trichoderma parareesei | reverse complement strand
AAAAAAAACCCCCCCCCCCCCCCCCCCCCCCAAAAAAAAAAAAAAAAAAAAAAAAAAAAAGAAAAACCCCCATCTCATTGTTTCCATTAATCATTAATCACTAGTTTTTGTTTTTCCCTACTACCCAGCTCAAGTATTCCTTTCCAATATTACCTCCCTGTGGCCCTCTAGCAGCAGATGTCTCCAAGAAACCACTTCAGGGCCAATTTTTAAGCTTTTCCATCGTAAGTGTTGTCGGCTGGTGTAATTCTTTGTATAACAGGCTCTTATCCCAAGTCGTCAAGCCACTGCTCCAAGAACGCCGGGCCAGGCCAGCCCAATCCACCGCATCGCGCCGCACTGCAACAGCCCGCCTCCCCGGTTAAAAAGAAAAAATAGAAAAAAGCTGGATGGAAATAATCGTAATAGCGTCCCTCGTCAATAGCAAAAAACGTACATGAGCGAAACCCCGTGTATCGGTAGCTCAGCCGAAGCTGCGGAGCCAATGCACTTCGTACATGTGATAGCATAGCGTGAATCCTGCCAATCGATCCCAGAATTTGGGCTCCTATTTTTCCGGGATGGGCGACCTTGCCAGCCTCCCTCCTGCGCTCACTCGCTTCTGAAGGCGAACGTCCTTGTCTTTCAGGAGCCGGTCGGTCGAGCTGCTGCTGGTGGTGGGTAGCGACGGCACCGAATCGCCGCCGATGGAGAATCCCTTTCCTTTCTTTTGCTCGTAATACTGCTGCGCGTATCTCCCAAGCGGGAATGCCGGCAGAGACGATGGGATTTCCGCGCCGTTCTGTATTAGCAGCTCTGCCACGGGGAAAGGCACCGGCTTGCTGTCAGAGTCCGTCGATGTTTGTCCGGGGATGGGAGACGGTGAGGCTGGGTCAGCGGCCGCGAGCGCCAACCACACGGCGTGTGTCCCTCTCATCTTGTCTACGACATTTGGGTTTGCTCCCAGAGCCAAGGCGTAGAGCACCTGTTGGATCTCGTTCTTCTTGATGGCGGCTAGCAACGTTTCGTCCGCTGTGGCGTATCGCGACAAAGTAGAGGAAATCGGGTCGACGAACGCGCGTTCCACGTATTTTGCGGTGATGTACTTTAGACGCTGCTCGCGGTTGGCTTGAGGCCCCAGTTTCTGGGACTGGTCGAGTTTGGCTTCCCAAACCATGTTGGACACTCGGTTACCGATGAGCATGAGCATCTCGACAATATCGACAGTGAAAGATTTGATATCCAGTGTGAGCGAGCGTATCTTGCTGACGTGCGTCCCCAAGGAGCGATGGATGCCACCGCATTCGATGCAGAGGATAATACCCAAGTTGATCGACACCCACTCGACCTTGATGTCTGATCCGCAGTCAGCGCAATAGCAGTTCCCCTGGTCATGCTCGCGCAGTGCCTGCAACAGCTTGTCCGGGTGCTCGTCGAAAGTCGAACTCGGCGTCCGCACGGGGCTAGGCCGAGCGCCAACTGTTGTCCTTCGAAACGGAATGGCGCTATTTGAGTTGGAATGATGTCCATGGTGCGAGCCATGGATAGACTGGACTTTACCCGTGAGAACCGAGCCAATGTCCCTCTTAAGAGAAGAGTCAGAGTCTCTTGAAGTCCCCTGTCGCCCGGGGTACGCTCGACCCTCGACGGCGCTCTGCAGAGCATTGTTGATGGACAAGATCCAGCTGTTCATATCTTCCTCAGACGTTGCCTGGTACACACGCTTGAAGTTGGGCGTGATGACCTCGAAACAAAACCGCCGCTCGGCATTTCTGGCTTCGCGGACAGAAGCCATGCGCAAGTCAATGGGGTCCATGTGAAGATCCAACCTCTGCTTCCAATTGCTGTATTCTGACAGTTTCCCCTGATCAAGAACGATCCAAAATCTGTGTGCCGAGTTAGTGGGCATGACCAAAGGCGTTTGTCGAGAGGGAGATTGTTATTGTCAAGACTCACTTGTGCCACCCCTGCTTGTTGAGATTGCGAGGGTCAACATGCCCTCCAGGGCGGTTGAGAGCCCAGAGAAGTCCCTCTTTTCTTTGTGACGAGTTTGACTGCAGGCTGCCTTGGTCCTCAAGGTCACGGAAGCCTTTAAACTTTGAGTTTTGGCTGGGGCTGCCGATATTCGATGCTTGCCCGATATCCACAGGCATAGGAACAGCTGCTGTGGTTTGCACGGCACCGCTCGAGCTTGAGGGCTTGAGCTGGGAGCCAGTGCTCTCCGCCCTTCCCAGCTCGTTGTCCGATGTATGGGCTGTGCTGTTGTTTGAGTTTGCTATTATGGGCGCGGCGCTACCGAGGCTGTTTTGCTCTGGTTCCATGTACGGCATGTTGCTCTTCTCCAGTTGGCGTCGCTTCTCCTCGCGCTCTCTTCGCTGGTATTGATACTCCTTGTCGGCCTCCTGGACCTCGTTCGCCAAGGCTACCAGCTGTGGGCGAAGGCTTTCAATCTTTTGCGCAGTGGACAAGAACGCACCCGCCTGTGCGTCGGCGTACTTTGTAAGGTGCGATAGTACCTCTTGATCTTTGCGACCGCCGTGCAGGTCCTGCACAAAGCTTGAGTAGTCGAAGCGCTTGAGCTCGAAGTTTCGCCGCTTGTTCTGATACTTGGAATCGCTTTCGGCAAGCTTCTTAGCCTTGACCGAATCTTGACGCTGGCCGAGGTATCGCGAAACATAAGCATAATAGTCCTTGCTCTCTTCTTCAAAGTCTCGCTTCTTGCTTTCGGCTTGCTTAATATCAAACTGGTATAACTTGGTGATGGGCTCGATGATGATTTTCTGGAGGTTAGCGTTGTTCTGGCGCTCGTAGGCTAGGATCTCTCGAGCAATCTTGTCAAAATAGTGCTCCAGCGCAGGCTGGACGGCATTTGCATTCGTCGTCGAGGTCTCGCGCAACGCCTCCACGAAAGCGACAAAGGCCTCGTTGGCCTCCGCCTGCGAGGTATGGACTTGCTCTGCTCTCTTGAGCACCTTTTTCATCTGCGCGCGCAAGTTCCCGGTCTTCTGTTCCAGTGCTTTCAGTGTGGCGCGGAAGACGGGACCATCGTCGGCCACAGCAACGTCTTCGGCCGGTCGAGGAACGCATTGCACATCGACCTTTACGGGTTCTTTCGGCGTCGAAATAGGGGCTAGGGGCGCCTCCCCAGGAGCGTATAAGGGCGAAAGCGGCTGCTCATCAACCTCTGTGGCCAACCGAGAGTCTACCGACTGAGCTGAAGCAATTCGGATCTTGGGAGGAGAAGACAGGAGGAAGGGTGCCGAGGGCGAGTTGGGCTGGGTCGGTGTCGTGTAGGAGCCTGAAACTGGTTTGTCAGCAATGAGAACACCGGTGACGCTGCGGCTCGCTGTCTGAGCATACTTGAGACCCAATACGAAAAGGCAGCAAGAGTGTGCAGTCGGTGAGCACGCGAATCGTACTCGACAAACTTGAGAGAGTCAGCTTCGGAACTAGGGCGGAACAGGCAATGTGCGACAAACGCTGCAAGAGTTTCTCCAGCCGCCGCCTTTGTCCTCTTGGCTTCTGGGAGCTTTCCACTTCCACGTCCACTCGAAAGAGACGGCGGATGATCCACTGGTTGAATAGTCCCCCACAAGAGCCACGTTGTCATTCTTGTGTAGGTTCGGGTCGGCGTGGAATTCGCGCGTAACTAGGTTCTCGACTTCCTTCGAGGTAGAGGCATAGACAAAGGTGAGGCCAGATATGTTGGTGTCGGTCTTGGTCGTCGTCTGCCCATCTGGGTTCGACGAGTTTGGCAGCGCGGGCTGTGTCGTCTGACGAATAACGAATGCGAAGGTGAAGATGAGCTCGTCGTCGCCACTGAGCTTGAGCAGGAAGTTGGGAAGTCCATTGATATTGGAAGACTCGGGGTCCTAAAACCAGCCCCCGCCAGGAGGCTCGCATTAGAAGCGGGATAAACAGAAGCGGTTGCGCTGGTCTCACCTGGACAAACTCTATGGGGTTGTTGTCGCCAGGAGGTCGCGCGGCGCTGACCCTGGTGGCCGGAAAGGCATTCGGAGTGATGTGAATCGAGGTGCGCTTCCGCGGGTTGGTGACCACGATCGAGGTGATACTCACTGCAGGTCGAGGTCAGCACTTGACATCTGGACTGTCGCAGAAGCGGCCAGGGAGCAGCAACGCACGGCGATTCTGGTCTCTGAGATACAGAGCTGCCCCGTCATCGGGCCTACTGCTGACATTGCCCATGGCGACAGAGAATCAGCGGAGGCCGGCAGCGAGAGCTGAGCAATGGCGATACTGAGAGGCGAGCGAGCTGGCAAAGGGAAGATGGCGCGGGGCTCGAGGCGGGAGGCGGATCGTCATCTGGAGGCCAGAACCGAACCGATCGCACAGGGCCGCAAGAAATGCTGGGGAATAAGTGATGAGAGCGAATCGATGCGGTGGTTCTGCAGCTGTGGCGGAGAGGAGCAGACGAGCCCGGAGGAGGGACACAGGCAGGTCGCAAGCAGAGCCGGGGGAGGAGAATAATATGGAGGTTGCAGATGGAGAGCCCAGGGCAGACAGAAGAGAAGAGAAGGCGGTTGTGAACATTTGAAGCCAGACCGCGGCGCATGTGCCCGCCAGTCACACGCGCCCAGCAGCTGGCGGACAAGGTTTGGGGCTTGTAGCGCCTCGTAGCGCCTTGTAGCGCCTGTGGCTCCAGCGCAAAAGGTGCTGGACGGGCCCTGCGCCAGCGGTACGAAGCGCACCTATCCATGGATGTACCCACTTCCCAGCAACACCAAGCCCGCTTACAGGAGGCGTGCCGTTCCAGGTAGACAGCTTTTGCTTCACTGTGTTGTTTAGCGCCTCGTGGAGTTAAGAGACTGCCTCTTTCAGAGAGGCTGAGCCTGGCTTTTGAGCATCAGCCGGCATGGAGGAATACGAAAGGGCTTGCGTCAAGATCGGGCTGGGGGGGGGACATCTGCAGAAACGGGATATACCTTAGTTGCTATCGATAATGCGGGAGTGTGTGCCTGGATGACAGCTACGCGTACTTCTGCCAAGGAGGTACTACCTATACTTGGATCGTGCATAGTACCTTAGGCACATATCTTACCTCTGGAAGCTGGAGGTATATGAAGTGACGAACTGCAGTAGTTCAGATGAGGAGACGAACTGGAGAGCTGCAGATTGGACTGCCATGTCCATTCTCCCACTGAGTTGGTAGTTGTATGCCGTACTTCATGAGCTACCCGATATATAACAGCCTCGCCAGCGTTCAACGTCATACAGCATCGGCTACCTGGAGCCTTGAAGGCACTTATGGGAGAAACCTCGGCATGGTCACTACATAATAAAAGGCGACCTGGATGCATGTACTAGTAGTCGCAATAGCTCAGATGCCGTCAACACGATGGTGGCAAGTTCTCTTGAAAGCTTCCAAGGTAACGTACATACACCGTCCACGTGCAGCAAGGCAAACCAAGGGTAAAAATAGCATAGCAATGATTCGCGACGAGGCTTAAAGGCCGATGTCCGCGTAATGGAGCATCACTCTGCATGCGTAGGTGCGTTGGGCGAACCCATACGATAAATACCTGTCGTGGTGCGCCAACATGAACCGTGATGCCTGTCCCGTTACTAGTCGTGGCTGTATACCTACATGTATTGCACACTTGGGTTTAATTCGTACGACTATCGCGATGCCCTCGATGAAATTAAACCCCTCCCAAGCGGGGTCTCTCTCCAATGGCATCGACAAACGGCCGTCGTTCCTCTTGTCTCGTATTTCTCCCATGGCCCCCAGGCTGAGTGCGGGCACCTCAGGGTCCAGTGAAGAAGACTCGCAGCCAACACATCGACACTACATATTACTCCCCTAGAATAGAAGGTGTAAGAAGTGGCAGCCCTGTTGAATGAATCAAGCACATGTGCCATTCGTGTCAATCGCAATATCTGGCTCGGCGGTCGACACAAGTGCAAGCCCCCCCCGGTTCCTGGTTCCAGCGCGCATGCAGTGGCGCTGCAGCTTCACTGCGCTTGACGTCTTCAGGGGCCTCTGCACCCTTCCACAGCGCCTAAACGCCGTGCCACCAAGCAATCAGCAGATGTCATGTTCTCCACCAGCCCGTCTACCTATCCATCCATCTCTTTTGTCCAGAGTTGCAACACTCGCGACCGTTCGCCTCCTCAAATCCTCGCACCTCTCCTGCACGTCTTATACGGGCCCTGCTGCAGAGCCATTCCAGCCCTCTGCCGTCCATTCTCTGCAACCCCCAAACTACCATCGCCCACTGGCCGCCCCTCGAGTCCGGCTGCCTGCTCGATCCTCCCCTAGCTTCAGCCCGGGCTATGAGGCTTAGCATCCTCCGTGGGCTTGGGCATCACTCTGCCTGCTGAGGACGACGTCGCAATGTCGTCAGCGTCGCACCGCCAGTCGTATCAGCCTCAACACGGCAGCACCAGCAGCAGAGACACGGGCCGGCCGCGGCCACAGTCGACCGCGCAGCATCCTGTCGACCCCGACGAGGCCCGGAGCTTTGCGCTGCGAACCGCCTATCTGCACTACCTGTTGCAACCTAAAGCCAAGCGAAAGCAATATGTCCCGGCCCCAAAGGCGCCCACGCGAACGCACACCAGCGTGGGACAGCTGGTGCAGGACTTCGTCTCGGGCACGTCCACGAGCATCAAGCTGCCTCACAACTTCGCTGCTGCCCTGCTGGACCGAGTTGGCGGCGTGCTGAGGGGCAGCGAGGCTCTGCCGGGCTACAGCGATGCTGCTGTCAAGAGAAGCTTTGCCGAGGCGTACACGGCCTTCTCGGAGAGGGCATTCCGCAAGACAATCGAAAAGGAGAGGAAGTTTGAGCCCTTGGTCCTCATCTTCTACTCTGCGGCCACCAAGGCTGCCCAGAAGGGCAAGACCCCGGACGACGAATCCGACTCGTGGAAGCTGCTTCCAGACCGCCACCTGGCCATGTTCGTGAGGCTTGCTGCCAGTGTCATGAGGGACCTGGGCCACGACCGAGACCGACCAGAACTGATGGCCCGACTGAAAGACCTCGAGACCAAGCTTCTGAGAAACGACCAGGATCTGGTCAGCAATGGCACCGCTGGCGCTGGTACTACCATCGAAGTGATTGTGCCGCTGAGCTACGAGGTCAAGGATATGCCCATGGTGCAAATTGTCGCAAGTATATACGGCATGGGCCTATCGGAAGTCCAGGCCGAGATCAACGCACACCGTCAGGTGTGGACAGAAGAGGCTGCGCTCAAGGACCTCAAATCATACCAGACGAGGCTCAATGCCAACATGCCCGGCACCTTGAGCAGCCATGACTTCGATGTCGAAGATGCCTTTCAGGAGTGGAAGAAACACGAGGCCCCGCATCTCTCGCAGATGATGATGGATATCCTGACTGCTAAACCGGAGCTGGCCAAAACCAAGACCGGGTCCATCGACAAGTCGCTACCGAGTCGGCCGACGTCGTTGTACGGAGATGATCAAGCATATGCTGATCTCAGCCGTGTGATATCCGATCCGGACTCGTCGTCCTTTGCGTTTGATCCCTCCATCAGCCTAAGCTCTCTGGCTATTGGTGAATCAAGCAGTATCAGAACCGTAGATGAAGCGATATATACGTTTACCCCTCCTAACCCGAGAGCCTACTACAAGCACATTCTCCAGCAGGCCATGCTGTTTGACCAGATCCACGCTGACCCCAACATGGACTACCAGCCGCTGTCGCACAAGTCTATGGAGCTCCTGACCGAGCTCTGTGTGCGGTGGCGCATCCCGCAATTCACGAGACTCATTGTCCTCTTGGAAGCAGCTACCAATCAGTTCCTCGAGAAGGAGATTGCCCCCGAGGACCTCGACTCTGTTTTCGACATGATCAAGTCTCCATCGCAAGAGCTCAAGAAGCCACCCCATATCCATGCATACAACGCGCCCCTGACCGACTTTGACCCAAGCCGATGGACGATGCATGATTTTGCCGCTTACCAGCACACTCTCCACACTCTCCATGACGCACTGCTGCAGGAACTCTTTGATCTTCTGGAGGGGTGCTACGACGTCAAGCCGCCAAATATCGGGCCTGTCATGTATCTTCTGGAAAACCACATCGGCCAGGATCCAATCTTTTCTCCGCGGGCAGAAGTCATGGACGAGTTCAGGCAGCTTCTGTCTGAGCGCCTAGCTCAAAAGGCCACGGCAGTCTACCACGATATCATGCAGAAGCAGATACCAGAGCAGAAGGAGGAGTGGGAGTTTGCTCATGTTGTTCAGCTTGGCAAGGCAGTGACCAAGGTGTGCGACCGGATCCGAAAGCGTTACAAGAAGACGTCCACCATCATGGGCGTTGATCCGTTAAGCATCCTAGTGTATGAAGTGTTTCCCAAGTTTGAGCAAGATGCAAGCACCATCGTTCAGATCATCTTGCAGTCAGCCAACGAGAGTGGCCAGGAAATTGAGATTCAGGACGGCTTTGAGCTCTATAAGGAGCTGAAAGAAATTCGCGGTATTCATGAAGAATTCCTTCCCAAGGAGCCCTTCGCCTTCAACATTGAAGACTTGCTTGTCGACTTCGTGTGGCGCTGGCTGGCGTCGGCCGAGGCCCGAATGACGGATTTCGTGGACCAGGCGATCAAGCAAGACAAGTTCCAAGTTCGAACAGAGAGCCCAGATCAGATCCCGGGAGATGCGCAGCGGCATAGTGTGTCCGTCATTGACATGTTCATGCTCTTCAACCAGACGGTGGATCAGGTTTACAAGCTGGAATGGGGCAACCCAGAGCACCACGCCAGGTTCATGACCGCGCTGGCGAGGAGCTTTTCCACTGGCATTGGCCGTTACTGTGAGACCGTGGACCAGCAGTTTGCAAAGGAAATGGATCGTCCATCTGCGCAGGAGCTTGCTGCGCAAACCCAGAGTACCCAGGAGAAGTGGATGCAGTATGCCAAAGACGCATGGAACAACAAGGAGAAGGCGGAGCCATTCCAGTTCTTCCCGGAGGTAAAGTTTCTCAGACCAGTTCCTTTCTCGCCAAAATGCTAACTTCACGTGTGTCAACTAGTCCTTTGTCAAGCTCAACAACATTGAGTACGCGATGCAGGAGCTGGACAAGCTGGAGAAGACTATGAATGTCGAAGCATGTGCGGCTTTGCTGGAGAAGAAAGACGGGGTCAAAAAGAAGACCCGGAAGCCAAACAAGTACACCTTCACCATCAAGGTAGTGGAGGCAGAGGACATCAAAGCTTGCGACCCATCTGGTTACAGCGATCCTTACGTGGTCTTTGGCGACGAGTATCAGAAACGACTCCACAAGACGCGTATCGTCCACCGGAGTCTGAATCCTCGCTGGGATGAGTCGTTCGATATCACCGTGCAAGGCCCAGTCAACGTTATTGCGACGATATGGGATTATGATACGTTCGGTGATCACGACTACGTCGGACGGACTTCGCTCAAGCTGGACCCAAACCACTTTGGCGACTACCTCCCTCGTGAATTCTGGCTGGACCTGGACTCACAAGGCCGTCTCCTGATCAGAGTGAGCATGGAGGGAGAGCGCGATGACATTGTGTTCCACTTTGGAAAAGCTTTCCGCCATCTGAAGCGCACGGAGAGAGACATGGTTCGAAAAATCACGGACAAGGTACGTTATAGAAACGGTCCTTTCATCCCATACATGACAAGATGCAGCTCGGCTAACCGACGTCTGTCTAGCTTACTGTTCAAATCAACGAAACGCTCTCGCTGGAGACTTTGCGGAATCTTTTGGGATCTGGCGGCGTGGGAGCTTCGATTACGAGTCTATGGAAGAAGAGAACTTCCACGGCTCCCCCCTCAGCAGGCCCTACCCAGGCGCAGATTGAAAGCGCACTCACCAATCTGTTTGCATACTTTGACGACAACTTTGCCATCATGAAGATGACTCTAACAGACGCCACAATGATAGCGGTCATGACTCGTCTGTGGAAAGACGTGCTCATGACGATTGAGAATCTTCTGGTGCCGCCCCTTTCCGAGAAGCCGTCGACCCAGAAGCCTCTCACACGCAGGGAGCTCGACATTGTGTACCACTGGCTGGAGATGCTTTTCAACTTCTTCAATGCCAAGGACGAGCACTCGGGCGAGCAGCTCGGAGTTCCAGCCGAGGTGCTCAAATCCCCTAAGTGGCACGAATTGGCCTCGCTGAACTTTTTCTACTTTGAAGATACCAACAATCTCATCAGGGAGTCGGAGCGCATGGCTGCGGCCTCGGCACAGCGCGCTCAGCAAGCCTTGCAGCAGCAGAACCAGCCCCAGAGCCAGCAGAGCGGCAACAGGCTCGCGGTGCCGTCGAGTCTGGGGGCGTCGCTGGGCGGCGCCGGCTCGTTTGCGAGCATGGGCACCATCCGGCGCGGCAAGAGCATCATGATGAGCCGCAACCTGGGCACGATGCGCAAGGCCAAGGAGGCGAAGCGACGCGAGGCGCAGGCCGATGCCAGTGACGATATGATCTTACGGATCTTGCGCATGCGTCCCGAGGCGGCGAACTACCTCAAGGAGCGGCAGCGGCAAAAGGAGCGGCAGGCCGCGACGGCGGCAGCGGCGCTGATTGTCAGGAACAGCGTCAACCAGGGGTGGAACTCTGGTCCCCCTTTCCAGGGGGCGCCGTTTGGGCGGAACAGTCTTTTGCCAAACAGGCGATGAAGCCATAATGCAACGAAGAGAAGGAGGAGGGGGGCGGTGCAGAATAGGAAGATGGTGGGCAGAGTATCGAACGTTGGATGGAGATGAGGGAGGGAGGATAGGGAAGGCAGAGTTTGAGATACGAAGGGAAAGTGAGAGAGGGAAAAAAATCTTATGACGAAAGCAGCTCCCATCATTTTGCTCCTGTTACCTTGTCTTTTAGTGTTTTATTGATTGTGGCCCGGCGGGAAATTTCGGCCTCATTCAGATACCCTTATGAGAGTGTAGGTATATATCGAGGTCATTATGGATTTGAGATGGTTTGATCTTTCTTTTTTTACGACACATGTTGAGGACTTCTGGGATGAACAGGGGAGGCATTGCAACCTGAGCGAAGAGATGTTGATTCCGTGCGTGTTGACTCAGTTTTACAGCGTCATGTTATTACGGATTTCGCTGATTCTTTACGATTGCCAAGCTTCTACCGCTTGTATCTTCTGCATAGTCTAGCTAAAGTTATTCGGAGATTTGACTGAGATTTTGAGAAATTTGCTTCATATGATCACTATCCGGCAAACGTTCTCTTCCCACCATATCCCAATGGCCAGATCCCTTGGCTTCCCTTCATCCCCTTTGTCGGGCTTCAACCCTAGCCGCGTATTCATCCCAGTTCTGACCTCCCCAGACCTGGTTCACATGACTCACAACTTCAGCTGGCCAGATGGTGGCCGAGTTGGCGGAAGTTCCCGCCCCTTCATGTCCAGGGGGGACGTATGTGCCGCTGTCGTCGTCATCAGCGAGGCTCACGGCGTCATCATCATTACCCGCGACGGTAGAAGAGCGACGGGCCGCCGCTCCGCTCTCGCTGTAGTCGACAACAACATTCTTGGATGCCACGATTCTGCCCTCGTGGGAAATCTCAAAGTCCAGGGACACGCCGTTCGAAGTCATCTTGATGATGTAGGATAGGCGCTTCAGACGCGTGCCCTTTGAGTTCTTCCACGAAGGCAGACTGTCATAATCGGGGACTCGAGTCCAGCGTACTTGGCAGAGCTCCTTGACCGTCTCGTCGCATCTATCGGATGGGTTGAGGGCGTTGGAGTAGATTAGATGGGTAGAAATACTGTCGAGCGGTTTGTCGAGATCCTGATGGAAGCCTAGTTCGATAGATTTGCCTACTTCCATCTTCTCGCCCTTTATAAGTGTTAGCATTCTCCTTATCAGACAGGTGCTTATGTAGTGACTTACGATGCGCAGGAACCAGGAAGCCTGGTCAGCGGCAATGTAAAGTCGCGTGACGGGGCACCACTCTTTGTCTCGAGCATCATGCTCCCCTTCGGTCCAGGGCGTCACGTTGCACATAGTCCCATAGCTCGCTCTCACAATCCTCGAACGGATTGCCGACTCTTCTGCATTATCGGATTTCTCGAGCCCCCGGATGGCTGCACCGCGACAGACTGCTGTCCAACTGTTTCAAGAGAAAGGTGTGAAAGAGTCAGCTTCGGTCCAGTCTGGTGTGGCAGTAAGTACTTACGGCCGTGCTCCTAAACCCTGCAGAATCTCAACCTGGCCCTTCAAGCCATTTGTCAGACTGGTATGTAAATGGCGACAGCGTCCGAAGCCGCCAACCAAGATAATAAACTGGAGGTATCTGTATTAGTACCAGGTTCCCCATGAGAATCCAAATGGACAGCTCATACCTTGGGCTTCTTTTTATAGCGTTTCTGAACTTCTTGGATCTGAGTTGTCACAAGTTCAACCACCTGTCTCATTATCGGGCTGAACACTTCAACAACCTCTTTGCTGTTCATCCTGTCAGCAATAGTTGCTCGGATAACTTCGCGACCGGGGTTCTTACTTGCTGACGTTGATCTCTGGACAGCTGTACTGATCATGGTCTCTCTTCCGCGAGGTGAGGGGCATCTGTATGGTCCAGTCTCGGCCGTCATTACAGAATTGTGGCTTTATGCCATTTTCCCACTCGTTGTTTATGAGACGAACTATTCCATCTTCTCCAAGCTTCTCACAAATTGTCCAGGCCATCTTGCTCTTCAGGAGGGTTCGGAACCGCTCGTCCACAAAGGTCGCGCCGCATAGCTTTCCTATTAGAGGGCGTTAGCTGTATTTTCCGAATCGCGGAAGAATGGACATCCTACCATCGCCTCGGACGCTTTCTTGTACTTTGATCGGCTTTTTGTTGACGACCGCATAGGTGATGATATCCTGTAAATTGTGGTGAGCAACCTCGGGATCTAGTTGTTGACCAGGAGTTAACTTACAACAGTGCCTCCACCAGCATCACAAACAACAAAGTGGTCGCCGACCTGGGGAAAACAAATTGTTAGTAATGTAGAGATGAGATGTCATCATGAAGTACCCTTACACTCATGTCTGCTCTGTCGGACATGTCCTTCAGAGAAGCCAGAGCTGCAGCCTCCGACTCGGAAATGAACTCCAGAGTTGTGTCAAATAGACCACGAGGCTCTAGAATGCCGGGCTTCTCAATAGCCTCTTTCATACGGAACTGGGCGTATGCAGGCCAGATTGCCGGGAGGGTAACAATGACTCTCAATGCAGAGAGCTCCATCAGGGAAGCCCCCTCAGCTCGCTCGATACAGCTAAGGCTATATTTCCACAGCTCGCGCAGATAATCGCTGATGACATCAACGGCATGGGTCCCCAGCTTTTCCAAAGAGGACTTGGCACTCTGAAGATGGGCCGACTCCCGTAGATACTGTGGTAAATCTTCTTCATCCAAAAGACAGAGCTTGAACCACCGAAGGGTAGATTCTCCGATAGGGGCGGCGTAGCCCCAGAGAGGTGGCTGTTCCTTCTCGGTGTAGGAGATTGAGGTTGAGACCTTTTCCTTGTCGTTGTTGAAGTTGAAGGTGGACTTCCAGCTCGTTATGATGTCGACGTGGTCTGGTCGGGTTGATCTGGCCCATGCCACGCCTGAAAAGCTACGCAGAGTCAGCGATAGAGGCCACGTCCTGAAGGAAGTGAGCTTACGTTGTTCCAAAATCTATGCCAATGACGATCGTTGGATCCCCAGCATGAAGCTCTCGTGTTACTCTTCCGGCGCCTCTCTGGGTCCGCGTAGGTCGAGGCATGGCCAGCGGGATCTTGGGCAGTATCAAGGGTGTGCAGTTCAGAAGTAAGACAACTTCGTAGAGGGGGCAAAGGCTGGCTAGAAGCTGGTAAACCGCTGAAGAGCCAAGTTATCCAGAGTTTCCAAAGTGGAAGATAAAGCAGAAGAAAGAAACTGGAGGAGAAATTCAGGCTGAAGTGAGAATGAAGTGAGTGGCCGTGCTTCACTTCGCTCTGCCAGCTGGCGGATAGATACCTCAAATATCGGGCAGAGTGAAGGCGGTGCAGTGCAGCACGTGAGTGATTCTGCCAAATGCACTTGTTTTCCTTCCTCTTTCTCTCCTCCTCACTCTTCTCCGTTTTCCTTCTCTATCTTCATGATTTTTTGCCCCTTCTTCCTACAACCGCAATTCCGTCAAGGTTGGGTAGTTTCAAGCCACCACTCTCTGGTTTCACCTCGCAATGCCAAAAGGCGTCAATCAGATTCATGACAGGGGAAGCGGTAAATCATCTCCAGCCTCGTGAAGCCAGATTTCCCAGACTAACCGTGACAGACACCCGGGGAAGCTCCTCCGAAGAAAGAGCAATTCAAGCGGCCGAGGGTCCTTCTCTTCGGCCTAGGGAAGACGGTCGACCCAAGTACGACGAGTCCAACGACATCGACACTGACGTCTCTTCTACCGTTTATGAAGCTGGAGATGAGCTCATGGGATCTCAAGAAGATATTTTATCTCCATCATCAGGCGTCATGGAAGGCGAGTGTCCTCGGACGTTGCGTTCCCGCCCAGCTAAGCAGGAGCCGGCGGACTCAGCGGAACAGAGTCGAGGTTCCCGTGTGATCAGTATCAAGACCAGGAAACGGGCCTGCGACGATGACGACGAGTTTGAACTTCCAAGCCCAGCAAAACGTGGCCGGAAGCCTTCAGCCAACACTGAAATCAAAAGGTTTGACAAGGACCTGCAGAGTATCTTGGCCAAATTTACTTCAAAGGCACAAGACTCCGAATCTCTGAGTTCTGAAGTCCGCGAGTTGGAAAGACAAGTCAAAGGGCTTGAAGCCAAGCTTGACAAGGCACAGAACGCCTACAAAGAGGCCAGAATGCTGCTAAAAAAAAAAAACTGGTCGGCTACAAGACGAGAAAAACCAATTGCAAGTCGCAAACGATGAACTACAAGATGCGAATGATGAACTACGATCAGACATCGGGCAGCGGACAGCCAAGCTCATGATTGCTCTGGAAGAGGCCAAGCGGGACTCTTTCAATTATGTCAAAGTATCGGATTCCGATATTTCGGCCGCCTGGATGACGCTGTCGTACAATGTGCGCGACCTGGTTTCCCAGTGTCTCACTGAGCAACCCAGCAACCAAGTCCACAGTCTCGCGGCGCTGGTGAAAAGGCACCGGTCTGGCTTCTCAGAAGACGTTCAATCTTTACGTACAAACATCCTTCGGAGGGCGATATGGAGGAGTTTGGTTTCTGCTATATTCCTAGGGGATACATGTATCTGGCAAGGAGAACTCGGCCAATTCTTGACATACACCCTGTCTGGAAGAGGTAACATCTACCCCAATTCCTTCTCCAATAAACATCAAGGTTGCGTGTATACGAAGTATTGATATCGTCTCTTTCATACAGATTATGCCTCCATCAAAGACCCCCGGTACCCCAAGATCATCAGTCAGACTAAGTCGAGAGTAATTGCAGACCTCGATGAAGACGCTCATCTAGACCAAGATAGTCTTCATTCTGAAGTTGAAAGTGTCTACCGAGAGCTGCAACTTTTCATACCAGAATCCAAGGACAGGGAGTTCAGAGACAAGATGAAGCGGCTCATTGAACAGGCAGTGAATCTTCATATCGTTATGATGAAGTCGAAAGCCATCTTCCAAGTGGGATGGATCGAAGACAATGACGGCTTCAATCTTACCACTTATAATCCAGCAACCATGGATACTTCGCTTGGAAACGGAGGTGCCGACGCACACGAGTTCTATGTCAAATTCGTCGAAGCTCCAGGCCTAGTGAAGATTGGTAACGCAGATGGAGAAAGCTTTGATCAGAACATGGTCCTCTGCAAGTCTCGCGTGATACTGGGGGACAAGGTGGATAATGTGGTCTTGGAATCTGATTCCTAAAGTTTCTGGACGACTGTCATACGGAATGATGGAGGAAAATGGGAACGTTGCCGGAGAATAAGGCTGCATACGGTGAGCTTGCAATGGATGGCCTCGGTCTTGCTTTAGAGAGGCCGGCTAGAAACACAAAGCGTGACCTTGAGGATTTGAAGACGCAGATCAAGCGAAAACAAACAAGGAGTGATTGAACAGTACAAGAGGGTCGTGGGTTTAGGAAAGAGCAGTAGCAACGTGATGGCATATAGTATTCAAGCAGATTTGCATCATTGATTCTTCTAATCGTGATCCTCCTCTGTAATTCCAGGACACCCGTCCATTTCAGCATCCGGATACGCCATCTTGCACCAGAAACAATACCGGTGCTTTTCTCGCAGGTACATAACGAGACGGGCCAGTCTCGTCTTGAGATCAAGAGCCTCAAACTCCTGCAGCTCTTCGTCTTCCTCATCCAAATCATCCGCAAGAGCAAAGGTAACATCCTTTCCCATAGCCATCTTATCGTCATCATCCTCGTCGCTAGTCTCATACGTCGGTAACCGCGAAAGAGATTCGTCCAATTCACGCCTCATCCGTCGCTCGCGCTCCTTTTCCTCGCGATGACGGACTAGGCCACGATAAAGCACGGGGATAGACTTGAGTGGCCGAGAAGATCCTGTCTTTGGCTTTGGCTTTGGCTTCGACTTTGACGCTTCTTCTTCTGAAGATGAAGAAGAAGGGGGAGGAGGCTTCAGCCTCAGCTCTGTGCTCGTCTTTTCCTCATCTAGCCTCTCTGCCGTCCGTTGCGCAGCACGCAGCTGTGCTTCCAACCTCGCATCTTCCCTTTCCGCCCTCATCCTCTCGCGATACTCCAACGGATCAATCTTGACGGCCTTGACATCCCGCTCCTCGGCAGCTTCCTGAAGCTTCCTCTTCTTCTCGCTCTCCATCCCGATACCGCCCCGATCCTCCTTCATGCTAATCTTGATAGGCTCCGTCTTGCCCGAGCCCTGTCCGTCTTCCGCCTTCTTCCCCAGACCGCCTCCCTTGAAGCCCATCTTGGCCATCATGGCAAGGCCCTTGCTCTTCTTGGCGCGCGCATCCTCGAGCAGGGACGTTGCCAGCGCCTTTTCTCTTGCGGCGGCTTCTTCCTGTGCGAGCTGTGCCTTGGACTTGATGATGCCGCGGGCGCGAGATTCTCGTTTGAGACGCTCGGCGCGCTGAACGGAGGATTCTGTGGTGGGGGGAGCGTCTTGGAAGGTCATGTTCATGTAGTCATCTTCGTCGTCTTGGGCGGACATTTTTCTGGCTGGAGGTGTGAGTGTCTGTGGTTGTTTCGTGTAGAGGCTCTCTCTCTCTCTCTGGTTCGACGGAAATTTCACAGTGAGTTCATTAGGGAAGAGGAGATTATCAAGAAGCAGCTGAATCGGTAATGGGGGATTCTATAGAGCGGTAGACCATGCATGTTCTTTGCATGTGAAGTTCGGTTCCGCGCATGAGACAGTGGCTTGAGGTTGAGATCCGGGGTGTGGCGTAGCAACATTGCAACTGTGGCGCAGGACTTGTTCAACTGTGTTACCTCATGAATTATCACGGTACTAGCAACATCGTCGCCTCGGCTCAGACACTGCAAATCAGCACGAAAGCTCTTCGTCTCCATCATCAAGTATCTATACTCTGTAATACACAGCTGATGATGAGCCCAATCCGGATCTCGTATTGAGATCTGCAGACAGGCATCCCGTATCTTGTACTTTTGCCATTTCACACGCGTACACATTCAGGTATGTACCTAGTACTTGGGTTGTTGGGGCTCCCTAGGTACCTTACCTTATTACCTACCTTGGCGAGCACAATCTGCTGCGCCACGTTGTCTTCGTATGTCCAAGTCCCTCGAACCCTGTCTTGTTCCAGGGACCAGAGACTCAGCTCGTGTTTTGACTGACACAAAGCGCTCATATTATATAAATACTAGTATGAAGAGTACCATCTCGACCTTTCTTGTTGCATGTACTCCGTATGATCCATCATCCAAGTCTCACTGTGGCCCAGGGCAGGAACCTTTAAGACAACCGAGTCCTGACTTTGCACTGAAATTGCGGCTTCCTCCTCCCACATCAACACCTCCAGCTCTCCCCAGCCACCCGCATTTACGGCGGCCAGG
>LFMI01000069.1:27711-43645 GCA_001050175.1 Trichoderma parareesei | reverse complement strand
AAAAAAAAAAATCCCGCTAAGATCGTGATAAGAAATCAAGCTTCTGATCACGTCCGAGATCCTCCCTCCCTCCCGGAAGTCGTCACACCGTCATCCCCATATGGGTGGTGGTGGCGGCGACTCCTACAAGTCTGCGGCCCCCTTTTCATAGCAGTGTAGGTAGTTGAGGAACACCAATAACAGCGGAGGGAAGGGCTAGGCGTTCTTTCCAATGATTATTTACCTGAGCTTTGCCCTGTAATGAAAGCGAATGTTTGATCCTAAGGTACTCAAAGGGATAAAAGAAGGAACAAATGCTTGAGTGTGCATGTTCCACGTGAACCAAAGAGAACAGTCACCAATACTAGAGAAGTAGCCTTTGCAGTGAGATTAAGAAGTAAAGTGTTTGCGTATGCCCTAGGCAGTTAGATTTCGCCGTGGGAAATATTTACAGCCCCTATGGTTTTCACTGCTCTCTTCTCTCTCATTCCTTTGACTCATAAAGAGGCTCTCTCTGGAGCAAAAGATGCATCCAATCGTCTGTGCCCTAAACAGGCGACTCACTAAATGCGTGTCTCGTTCAACACAAGAGGATGGAACAGCGACCTTCACTTCCAAAAGTAGGTATGAGCAGATCGAAGCTCTTTACATGAGCATCTTGTTTGTAATGGAAACCGTGGGTCATGCGGTAGCAGCCATAATGTTATAATACATACCATAGTTCAAGTCATCACGTTGTGAGCAACTACATTAGGACGAGATTTAATCAGTAGGTTAGGCATGAAGTAACCAACAACATGGGGCAAAAGGAACAAAAAGGACGCGCATTGTCGAATCATCTCAACATGCAAGCTAGGCATCATCATCATCATTGGAGACTTGGTAGGGGTATGGTCGTCGCACAGATTGTCTTGATAACTAGAGCAACAACAGTTCATAATGGTGAGACAAAGTTTAAATATTAATCGCGATATAGGAGACGTCGATCCCATGTACCTCTTCAGAAGCCTCGCGAAGAGAGAAAAAACAATCCACAACTCTGGGCTGGGTGATAAGGTATATAGCATTATGGGGCCAGGCGACGGACACCATCGAACCCTTTGATCAGTGAGCCGCCATCCGTGCACGCACTTTCATACAGACACGCGCCCGCGCACTCGTCATCTCCTCTGTCTATGTGTGCTTGAGCTCCTCTTCTTCTGAATTAAACATAACCAAAGTGTACAATGCTCATCTCGTATTCACATGCAAAATTTACAACAAAGCAGCAGCCACGGCTCCGGCCAACAGAGCCACCGCGGCAGGGGCGCGGAATCCAGCAGCTCCGGCCGGGACAGGAGGCAGGCCAGATTGGGCAGGCTGAGAGGGAACGCCAGTGCTGCCAGGGGCGATGACGGTCGTTAGTCCACCGCTAGGGAAGGGAGCCGGAGCCGGCGTGACAGCCGGGGGGTTGGCAACCGGAGTAGAGACGGCATGCTCAGGCGGAGGAGGAGGCGGGTAGTATGCGGACTGGGCCGGGCTGGTGGCGACAGGGGCAGTGGGCGATGGCACCACGCTGGGCGAGGCGGGAGACGAGGCGACGACAGAGGGAGTGGGGGGCGCAACACCAGGGATGACAACGGGGGCCGTCTGGGTGACAATGGGAGTGACGACAATGACGTTAGGCGCCGTCTTGGGGTTGCTGCAGGTGTTCTTGCCTTGGCTGCAGGTGTACGTGTTGGGCAGCGTGAAGGTTGCAGTGATCTCGGGAGCTGCGGGCTTGGGAGGAGCCGTGGGATGCGGGCCGTTCTCAACGGGGCACCAGGTCGTGTATGCAACGACAACCTCAGTCGTGACGTGGCCAACGGGGCAGTTGGTGACTGAAGGCGGGCACGAGGTGACAGTGTACACGTTGGTGGTGGTGAAGGTCGATGTGTACGTTGGGGAGGCCGTGGTGGCGGCGCCAGAGCCAGAGCCAGAGCCAGTGGCCGCGGAGGTGGTGCCGGCAGCAGCAGCACCGGTGCTGGATTCCGAGGGGACGGTGCTGGAACTGGCGGCGGCGGCGGCGGAGCTGAGGCTCGGGATGGGGTAGGGGGCGGTACCGTTGCTGAACCGGTGAGAGGTCGTGGGCAGAAGTCCGGTGGTGGCGGGCGCAGTGTTCAGCGGCACGCTGGTGGTCTCGGCGGCGGCAGAAGTGGTGGCGGCCTCGGAGGAGGTGGTAGCAGCCTCGGAGGTGGTGGCGGCCAGTTCAGACGTCGAGGCGGCAGCGGAGGTGGCTGTGGTCTCCGCAACAGAGGTGGTCGTGTCGGTCTTGACGGAGGGAGAGCACTTGCCAATGGCAGAAGCAGGGATGGCGTCGGGGCCGGAGCCGATGGGAATCAGCTCGTCGCCGCAGTCCTCGTTGGCCGCAATGTGGACCTCCTGGTTGTCCCAGTCAAAGACGACGTAGGCAGCGCGCAAAAAGGTGTCGCCCAGAACAGGGAAGTTGTCGTCCTGGGACACACCGAGCTTGCAGATGCCCAGGTCAGGCTGCTGCCAGATGAAGTCCTTGTACTCGACGTCGACCACAACGTTACCAAACTTGAAGTTGACACGGCCGGGGGTGTCAATGATGTCGCAGTCCACAATGTAGTCGCCCGAGGTGGACTCCAGACGGGCAGAGGGGAATGCCTCGAGGATCTTGTCCATCAGGGGGCCGGGAAGAGTGCTGACGGTGTAGCCGCTGTCGAGGAGCACCGGCTGGCCGTTGGGCTTGTCGAAGATCTCAAACTTGGAGCCGTCCTCCTTGGTGATGCTCATACCGTCCATATGGACCCAGTAGCGGGTGTAGCCATCGGGGGACTGGGCGGCGGGGATGATGGGCTTCTTGGCAAGGGGGCCAGAGAACTTCTTGATATCGATTCCGCCGTAGGTGACGGAGCCTCGGTCGCTGTCGAGACCACGGATGTCGAGACTGAAAGCCCTGCTCTTGATGAAGCCCTGCTTGACCAGGTTGTCAATGACAAAGGGGTAGGGGCTCGTCCAGCCGCTCAGGTCGGGACCGGCACCGAGGATACCGACGGAAGCAAACTCGCTGTCAGTGGCAACACCGAAGACCTGCTGATTGATACGCAGAGCTGCATTTGCTGGTTAGCTATCTTCATACTCCCATGTGTCATTCTTACTCTCCCAATCATCAGATCGTCCTCAAGCTGGCATTGAAGCAAGCTTGAGCCGAATCCATTGGGTCCCTCTTGGCTCATAGATTCCACCATCACGACGGCTCCTGATTTTGTTCTTTTCTCTGGAAAGGACATTTCACTTACAGCCAAGCTGGACATAGTCGTAGCCGTAGTTGAAATCAACAAAGCCGGTACCATACTTGATACCTCCGGGAGCCTTGGCGTCGACAAAGGTGGTGGAATGGTTGTACTGGCCAAAGGTCTTGCAAAAGGCAGGGTCCGTCGCCTTGCTGCACACGGGGTTGACCCAGAGCTCGGAGGAGCCAGTATCGAAATTGACGCTCACTGCCTGCGGTGGTGTGCCAATCTCGAGCTGGATGCTGTAAAAGTAGCCAGTCTGTTGGGACATCAAATCGGCGCTATCCTGGCGCCTGTGAAGGTGCTTCGAGGTGGCACCCTTGGTAGTGGTGAGGGTATATCGCATAATTCCATTTTGCTGGGCGACTGTGTCGTCGATGAATTCGAGGGCTTGGGCCGCAAGCGGCAGGGCCGCGAGGCCGTAAAGAGTGGAACGCATACTTGTAGCGAACGTATGCAATTGCCGGCGTAAAGAATGACCGGCAAAGAGGCTATAATAATAAGAAGAAGCACGAAGAAGATGGAAGGACTGAAAAGCAGTTGGACACAAAAAGGGAGCGACTTAGGCGAGAAGGAGGGAGACCTCTGAGGTCGAGATGGAGAGCGAGGGAGCTGGTCCAGGGAGCATTATGTATAACCAGTTCGGCGTCCCGTACCCTGCCTGCGCAGGTGGATAAATTACTCGTAGTCGACGAGCGAACAGAGAGACGACTCGACAAGCCCAGGCGATCCCGGGTCCTTGACGTGGGTCCCAGCATCCATGTCTGTACCTGTATGGCGTCGCTTGGGAGCAGTCAAAACGGCCACAGGGTTGCGCCAATCCAGGGACGAGCAGGACGGCTCTGCCTGCGTCTATTTGGGGCCAAGCCGCGGCAGTGGGTAATAGTCGTGGGCGCACAGAGGAAATGAGCAAATGAAGACGACCGGGGGGGTCCAGAGCTCTCCCGCGTTTTCACCTCCTCGATGTGGCGAATCATTGCACACACGGGCGAGCCAACACCACAAGAGGCCTCAAGCTTCAAGCTTCTGCAGCCCAGCGACCGAGTTGCTGCAGCGGGATACGGACGGAGCGCTCGGTGGCACCAGATAAGCTTCAATCGAAGCTAGAGTGCTAAATAAAGCCGTTGGGCGTGAAGCCGGTCTGCTTCGATCACCTGTGCGCGCCTCCCGTGCATCCCGCAGCTGCAGACGGTATAAGCCCATTGCTTTGCAAAGCTCAGATGGGGGCGTAGACGGGCGCATCTATCCGAACTCCTTTTTCCCCTTCCTTTCGTCTTCCCGGCCAACTCATGTCTGAAGGCGCCGGCTTTGTCAATTTTGGCGAACAAACATTCAGCTGCTCTGCTGTCCCGTCCAGTTACCGAAAGAGGAGGGGAGAAGACATGCTTCTTAGGGCCTTGGCGGCAATCCTGAAATCAGGCCAGCATCTGAGGTCGCTGCTCTGCAGGAAATCGGAATCCCAGCGAATCCCATTTTGCGCCAATCACATGTCCCGTCGCTCGATGCACTTGTCGATCACGCTCGTCCGTGAGGCTGCGCCGGTCAGCATTAGAGCGTCCATCCGGGCACCGTCACCCAGACTTGTGTGCGGAGGGCGACAACGTGGCCGCGTCAGTAATACCTAAGAGGTAATAAACACAGGCAAAGTTTCGGAAGCATGAAGTGGGAGAAACAAGGCCCAGCCTAAACACCGGGGCGAGAGGACAGGGATCGAGTCGTAAAGGGGCCGCCCCAGCTGAAGTTTGGAAAGCTATTAATGACGAAGGGGTCGCGAAGCGGAGAAGACGAAACATGACGGATGGCTCGCCAAGCCAGACACGGGAGGCGACAGCACCGCAGCGCGCGTCGGGGCATTTGGGGGGGGTTCTCTGCTGCTTTCTGGCGTGGTTTTGCCGGCTGACGCGTTGGTGATGATCAATAGAGGCTGCGAGAGGGGACTCGTCTGCTTTGCATTGTGATGATGAGTACCTTGTGTAAGGTATCTTGGCTGTTGATCCATGTTGCTGGTGATGCTGAGAAGGAGAGAAAGACACAGAGACCGACCCCCAGGATGGGATGGCAAGGATGGCTACCAGCCTGGATGGGCAGGAAGCACCTGCAATGGTTGCCACCATGTTTCGGTTCCTGCATTAGACCAGCACGCTTCCCGCCTAGCTCTGGTCAGGGCTGGCGCTCCAGCTGCCCCTATTGGCCGCTAGCACGGCAGCGCTCTGCAGGGGCCGCCCATCCCTCTTGCCCTCCAACTTCCCGCCTCAGCCACCCATCTAGTAGTTTCAATCGCCGTGAGGCCTGTGATCGCCGCAAGGCACTGCTGCAGTATTACTGTATGTATTGTGCTAAGTAGTATTAGATATATGGATGATAACGTGCTGATGGCGCATCTCGACTTGATTTGCGCATTTGTGGTGCTCATCTATTATCATGGAAGTGCTATTCTGTGTTCCCGGGAGATGCTCCGCTGGTTGCACTGTGGCTTCGTTGTGGCTTCTTACCTACCTTAGGTATGGAGAACGGATATACCAACCTACGTACCTGGTACCCAGTAGCAGTGCTAAGTGCCTAGTAGAGACTTTGCTTCCCCAGAGAACGTAAGGTAATAAGGTAGTACTGCTGCTGAAAACGCTGCTTTGAGATGATTCACCTGGTTCGGAATGTCGGAATCTCTTTGACGGAGATTGACCGTGCCAAGCGTTCCGTCAAATTGGGTGCAAGATGAGAGGATAAAGTGTGTACGGGGTAATCTCAAGCTAAAGCAAAACGATCTCCCAGCAGCTGAGATGGCTTCTCTGCTTGGTGCATAGATTCAATCATGGCTGTGCCTCGACTTGGAGATGACACATGAAGTAGGTACTAGGACCTGGTACCCTTACCAACCTTGACTCTCTTAGCCAAACGAGCTTGTTCAGCTGCGAGCTGGCAACTAGTATACGTACTTGGTAACGAGATATTCAATGTGAGGTAACAGAGCAAGACACGGTCAGATCCTCCGGTATCTCGCTTAGACGTGCCCAAAGTCGGCGCATAGGGAATGAGACAGAGACGACGGGTGAGTGACTTACACGGGAGGAAGCCAAAGCTCGATCCGTGCAACGGCACAGCCGCAAAGCCGCGTCGCCGGTCTACCTATGACGTTGCACCAGACGTCAGCTCGTTGCCATTCTTCTCTCATATATTGGGAATCCACTGATGTGAATAAGTAACCTTTGTGTGTCAAGGATTTCATGTCGAGCTTCAGCTGATAGGCGAAGAGGTACTTAATGATGATTTGTTCACAAGGCCTAAAGATATTGTGATGCCTTCTGTACTTAGAACAAGACAGCCTAGGTATTGTATTTACGGGAGATTATACAGACGGATAAGACGAATGTATTGTATTCCATATTGGCAACATGCAACATAAAGCTACAAGTAGCACTGAGTATCGGTGTGCGCATAGTTGATGGGTTAAATATTTTGGCTTCGAAATACAATCTCTTTCTAGGGTAGGCTCCAAATGTGCTTTGAGGCAGGGCATGACAATTGCAGACAGTGGGGTATATTTCGTCAAGACATGGCATGATGACTAGGTATTTACAATCTATTCTACCCCTCACACATCTCCGTTCCCATCGCAAACCGTCACCCAACATCTAGGGCGCGGGCTGCTTAATGGCCTCGATAATCTTGTCCTGAATCTTCTCCGGCTCCGTCGTGCTCGCCCAGCGGCCGAGCACCTTTCCGTCGCGACCGATCAGGAACTTTTCAAAGTTCCACTTGACCCTCTCCAGGCCGAGGAGGCCCGGCTTCTCCTTCTTGAGCCACTTGTAGAGCGGGTGGGCGTCGTCGCCGTTGACGTTGATCTTGCCCATGACGGGGAACGTGACCTTTTGCTCGAGCGAGCAGAAGTTCTGAATCTCCTCGTTGCTGCCGGGCTCCTGGGAGCCGAACTGGTTGCAGGGGAAGCCGAGGACGACAAAGTCGTCGGGGTACTCCTTCTTGATGGCCTGGTAGACGGACTCGAGGTTCTTGTACTGGTAGGTGAAGCCGCACTTGGACGCGGTGTTGACGACGAGGACAACCTTGCCCTTGTATTGGGACAAGTCTACTTCGTTGTCGGCGCCTAAACAGGATAAGAAGTACGATGCGCTCGTTAGCAAATGAGCAAGATGATTTATGCATGGGGTTTGCGGTTGTGGCATGATGGCTGGCGCAGACTGCGGGGGTTGTCGCAATCCTGTCGCAAAAGCTGGCGAAGTGGGATTTCAGCGACGGGTAAGGGAAGTCTTACCGTCAGGCACCTTGAAGTCGAAAAAGCTGGTGGCGGAAGACATTGTCGAGTAGAGTCTGTTTGGCGTCGGAAGAGCAACTGCGCGCTGGTGCTGGTGCTGGTGGTGATGCGAGCTGGTGGTGCGATGGCGATGATGATGCAGAGTTGAAAAGGCCGAGGCAGAGGATATATTATATGCGACTCTGGAATCGGTCCACTGATGACGTTTTGCTGCTAGTAGTAGTGGCGCACGGCACGGAGCTGCCAGTCGGGGTCTCGCCGTTGGCAGAGTCCGGGCGACGAGCAATTTGGAATTTGGGCAACGGGGCATTTTGCACTTTTCGAGCTGTCCGATGACAAAGCCGGCGGTGCAATCGAACGAGTGAACCAAGCAGCAGAAAGTCCACGATAAGATCTCTAGGAGAGGTATTGTTAGGTAAAGCTCAGCCTTCCGGGACCCGTCGGCTCGTCGAATCTGCTCGGCCTCGGCAGCCCCACGGTGGCGACGGGCGTGTTTCTCTGCGCAGAATCTCAAATCATAGGTAACTTACCTCGACCCTCCGGACCCCGAGAAGTAGGTAGGCGTGGGCTGAAATTGTTCTACTACTAGTAGGTAGTGGACAAGATAAGGGCATTACCAATGGTCTGGATTGATTGGCCTGAAGTAGTCCGTTCTTCCGGTTTGCGGGAGAGATACTCGAACCCTCTTCCTTGGGTTCTCCATGACACCATACCCACCGCACCGGCCGGAACGGAACACTGAATTTGTCCGCAGCAAAAAAGAGGCAAAACTGCTGGACCCCGCACCATCATGTGCAAGTGATCGTACCAATGTCAAAGAGATTTGATGGCAGCTTAATCTCGTCCATGTGTGCGTGCGTTCTCGGCTTTCAGGGACATCATCTTGACGAATGCGAATGCGAAGAAACGACAGCTGGCTTGCGTGATGTCATGGCCCAGCCAGATGAGGCGGCTTCCTATGTAGTCTCCGGATGGCCAGAAGCCAAGCCGGGACAGACCTGCAGGCGGATTCTCTGATTCGCGGCCCGGCGATTGAGTGCTTACATGAGGTTGGTGAGGTACAAGGCCCATGGACCAACAAGTGTTGAGCGTGTATTACTTTGCAGGTTGGCAGTATTGTAGTCCTTGCGGGCCAGTTCTTGCTGGGTTGCCATATTTCCGAGGCGTTGTAAAGATATAGCTGACTTCATGTTGTATGGCTGAATCCAGACGTGAGAGGCGGTTCCCTTGTGGCAGACGATAACCGGCGCTTTGCATGATGATACATTACCTTTGTCCGTTGATATCTCGTCTATAGCCGCAACTTTCTGTATGTTACCAGCCTCACAATGACTGGGGCATTGGATGCAAATGAACCAGTCAGCACCGTACTGTAACGCTCTTGGCTGAGCTGTGGGCTTGAAGCCCCGTTGTATCGAGGAACAAGGCTGACGCTGCCAGATCCTCACAAGCCACTCTTTCGGGCCGTTCAAGCCTCTGCTGGGATAATTGGCATCATCGGTACGGCATCAGTCGATGATTTCCAAACCGTTCAGCCACCTATCAAGAGTTGACGAAGACTTGGAAGTTTGTCAATGCAAGTGGCAGCACCCTTACTCGTGGTACTTCAGTGGCATGACCTTGGGCTCATCAACCCAAGATGGTGCAGCTCCGCTATTGAATCACTGATCCAGATAGCCCGATTTTTTGGCAATCTATCGGGAAGTATATATTGTCCGTTAAGAGTTGATGCATCGGCTTCCGGTCTCTACAACGGACAGCACGGCTTATGTCCGACCCTACCCTGTTGGCGGGTGAGAGTCCTCCGATGATTAGTATATCAGACACGCCTCTACAGAAGGCGGTAATCTTACCGACGACGATGAATGTCCGCAGATAGCTTTCTTTTCAGCTCAGGAAATCAATACGCGATGAGTACGAAGCTAGTGTACCTTGTTTTGCGCTTTGATTGTAAATGCACTAGTAAATGGCGGAAGATCGTCATGCCGGACTGTTGGTGACGTTGAGGTTCGCACAAGACTCTCAGTCCTCCTTCTCACAAAGAGAGGCTTTACCCAGGCATACTGTGTTTGAGGAAAGTACAGATACATGCAAGGCTTATGACTCCATACGTAACCTCGGACCAGTCTACTTCACGAGCATAACTGAACATGTTTTTCAATTGGAGTCAATTCTCTCCGGAGACGGACATCCCTTCGCAAGAAGGCAAAGTGATTGTGGTCACCGGAGGGCAAGTCCACTTCCCGATTGTCCGAGGATATTCAGTGCCCAAGCTCACATGAATTACCATTACAGAAACACGGGCATCGGCAAAGAAACCATCCTTCAGCTCTGCAAACACTCACCGAAAAAAGTCTTCCTCGCCACCAGAAACGAGGCCAAGGCCAAAGACGCCATCGCCTCCATCAACTCCCAGCTACCCGAGCCCGCCGATATCGAGTTTGTGTCGCTCAATCTCAGCAACCTGGCCTCTGTCGCTTCTGCGGCCGAGACGATTTCGCAAAGCACAGACCGGATCGACCTGTTGTTTCTCAATGCCGGCATCATGAACATGCCGCCGGGCAAGACGGACGACGGATTCGACCTGCAGCTGGGCACCAACCACGTCGGTCACTTTCTCTTTACAAAGAGACTGCTTCCCGTATTGAAGGAGACCGTCACCAAGTATAATCCCGATGTTCGAGTTATTTCCACCTCTTCCTTAGGAAACGCATTCGCGCCGTCTTTCGACACAATGACATCCTCCGAGAAGCTCTCGTCGCAGGGCCATTGGACGTCGTACGGCGCTTCCAAAGCAGCCAACATCCTCTTCGCCGCTGAGCTTGCCAAGCGTCACCCGGAACTCACCTCAGTCTCTCTCCATCCTGGCATGATTCAGACGGATCTGTACGCGACGACTACATCCAGCAGCTTCCTCCTGCGAACCTTGCTGCGTTTCTTCGGCCCCCTTGTGTATCATGACGTGGGGTATGGCGCCTTGACACAGCTGTGGGCCGCTACTGTCGACAAGAGCAAGCTGAAGCAGGGCGGATTCTATGTGCCGATTGGGAAGCTGGACAACAAGAACAAGTTTGCCGTTGACGATGATATGCAGAAGAGGATGTGGGAGTGGACGGAGGGGGAGCTGGAGCAGAGGAGTTACTGAGCGGGATTGGTTGCTCGAGTTGAAACTGGGTGATTGCCAGTTATACAGAGCTATGAAGTACCGTTGCGATGTATATTATTCTGGATACTACCTTGTGTGAACTGAGACATGGTAGAGGCGTATACTATTGTAACGGTGAACATTGGCTTCAACGGGATAACCGTTTTACTCTCATAACGACGACGTCTCCTATATCGCCAGAGATGTAAAGATGGCCAACATCCTTCGACCAGCGCAAGCCAAGGGTTTTGAACAGATTCATCCGGGACTTGGTCCGGAAGTTGGTCCGTTCAAAGCGGGAATCCGGGACTTTGGGCCGGCTTTGTCCGAGTGCGCCGAAAATTGGGGACCTCGGAATGATTGCCAGATCCAGCTCCGCATTACGCCGTGAGCCCGATCGGGAGAAGATCTGAAATGCAAGCTCACAGGGCAGATCGTTTATAACTTGTACTAGTATGGCTCTTCTTTGACTGTTTCTCGCATGATCGAGTCTGACAAGATGAGATTCCCCGAAGCCATCACGGGAGGATGCCTCTGTGGCTCGATTCGTTACTCGATATCTGCCTCTGCTGAGACACCATGGCCGCCCCAGGTATGTTCTTGAATGTAGGTTTTCTCACACAGCCTCACTCCAATTGACCCTTTTCTTTTCAAGTCATCGACTTGTCAGTGTAAGTGTGGCATGCATACATACCCAGGCAGATGGGGTGTCGACATGGGTCTCTCCCTATGTGATACGTCGCTCACTGCTAATGGACGACTTCTCACAGGCACCATGTGTCGCAAGTGGACGTCATCCCTCATTGCCCAATTCATCATTGTGCTCCCATCGCAAATCCAGCCAGCATTCGACAGCCATGAGACCTTTGAAGAGTACGAATCGTCACCAGGCCGCTATAGAGGGTTCTGCAAGCGGTGCGGGACGTCGCTGGTCTGGAGGTCGGCAGATGACACCAGCACAGTCGACGTCTTTTTGGGGACGGTGGATGAAAAGTGGCTCGTTCACGAGGATGGCGGCAAGGTCGGACAAGCGCTGGCGAGGCCTAATGGGACGCAGTTTTGGATGGAAAATGCCATTCCGGGCGTGACTGATTTGGTCAAGGGGGGTAAGGAGTTTCTGAGAGAAGGGGAGGATGGGTGGGAGAGGAAGAAGGAGTAATAGAGCATATAGATTGGAGCAATGGCTATATCCAGGATCAGTTGCATCATGCTGTTGCTATCGAGATTCCAACGTGAGCAACCTTCCTTGGCGTCGGTGTCAGGGAGGAAAGAGGAAGAAAGATAAAAAAGGGCATGAGAACGCGTATTCAACAGTTCATATGGGAGAAAGTGAGGGGGATCGATTGTGTTGCTAATACTAGTGGGTAGAGCTGAACTCTACACCCACTTATTGTCTTGGAACCGAGCCGAACGGACCGAGGCTAGCATCGTCATCATTGTCTGATCACCAGATCTTCGTTTGGCTCATGAACTCAGACAAGTGGGAAGGTCGTGGACTTTGAACAAATCGAAAGACTAGTCATGTCAAGTATTTGTTCCCATCTCGTACCCCGCGCTCTCGCCAGTCTAGAGTCTATAGTTCAGCCCCTGACCTGGAGAATCTGGGGAACCCGCCGGACCGCTGTGGTACCCCCCCTGTGGATGCCAGGCGTGGAGCCGCCGGACCGAAGCACGGTGCTGTTGAGTCCGGGAGGAAAAAAGACGAGCTGAGAGACCCGGCATCGGTCACCGCTCGCGAGGAAAACAGCGGTGATTGATATAGTATATGTATGTCCCCTCTCAAGGCCCAGCAGCAGCTGGGGGAGGGAAAAGACCTCGGCTATAAACCATTTCTTAACCCGAGAAGACGGCACAAACGCTGAGAGTCCCAACGTCCTGGAGTCGCATTGCAGCAACCAGTAGTTCGAGAGCAGCAGCCCTACCGATGGATCCCCTGGAGCGGTTCAGCAGCGACAGCAGCTCTCTTAGCCCAGAGCCGCATTCGTCGAAGCAGCCTGTCCGCAGAGCTAGCAAGGCCTGCCTGGCATGCAGGGCGAGGAAGGTCAGATGCGATGTCACGATACGGTCGCCCTGTGGGAACTGCCAGTGGAACGGACAGCAGTGTGTGACACATGCTCGACGAGCCAGAAGGTCGGTGAGAGATTGGGAGGGCTAGGAGGGTAAAAGAGCTCTGCTAATATTGAGCATTATCACTAGACGGAGGAGAAGGCCAGTTACAACGGCAACTCCGTGTGAGTCGGGTGTTACAGAAGAGAATGCTCCCAAAGATGGCCCTCGCGACCTGCTCGAAGAGTTTGCCATCGAGTCTCACTGCCTGGACGCGCCCATGTCGATGGAAGACCTGGAGCTTCTACGAGCAGACATTGAGTCCCACAAGTCGCCTCAAGACTCATTGTCCGACATGGTCGATGCGTTCAACCTGCCCAACTATGTCCGACCCCTGACGAGTCTCCCTCCCGACGACATGGAGTTTCTGCACGCCGAGGGCGCCCTGACTCTGCCCGACAGTGCTCTCCAGAACGCGCTCCTCCGAGCGTTCTTTGAATACGTGCATCCGTATGTGCCGACGCTAGATCTCGATGCATTCTTGCACTCCATAGAGACACCTGATGGGTCGGCGGGACAAGTGAGCTTGTTGCTGTTGCAGGCGGTCCTCGCAGCTGGAACGGCACATGTAGAGCTGCATCACCTCCGGAATGCCGGCTATCAGACGCGGAAGCAGGCTCGCACGGCGTTCCTCAAACGAGTCCGAGTGAGTCCCATCGCCTTCCCCCCCTAAGTCATGACTGCTTTATTGCGTGTAGTCAAGAGACAGTTGTTAATCGACTTTTACAAACGGCAGCTCTTGTACAAGTACAACTGCGAGCTGGACCAGATGGTCCTCACACAATCACTCCTCCTCATCACCTCCTGGCAAGACGCCTCCGACGAGCACGGCAAGACGTGGTTCTGGATCGACGCCGCCGTCTCGCACGCCTTCGCGGCCGGCCTGCACCTGGAGCCGTCCGTCAACAAGCCGAACCTGTCGAGGCGCAAGCAGCGGCTGCGGCGGCGCGTCTGGTGGTGCTGCTTCATCCGCGACCGGCTGCTGTCGCTGGGCATGAAGCGGCCGCCGCGGATCAAGGACGGCGACTTCCAGGTGGCGATGCTGGACGAGGCCGACTTCCAGCCGGAGCAGATCCGCAGCGACGACGGCGACCACGCGCGCTTCGAGGCCGTGTGCGTCTACGTCCGGAGCCGCAAGAAGCGCGCCGAGCTGGCGAGGATGTGCGTGGCGCAGGCGACGCTCTGCCGGTCCATGAGCTTCCTGTCGAGCAGCATGTACGTGGCGCCCCACGACAGCCTTGCTGTCCCGTCGTCCCAGGAGGCCGGGACGACGAGGGCGAGGCCGAGGGCAGACGGCGGCGAGCAGAAACTCTTCACGACGTACATCCGCGACCTGCTCGAGTGGCGCGACGGGCTGCCGGAGGGCGTCTCGTACCGGCCCATCTCGAGCAGCGACATTGGCCGGGACGGCAACACGAGCATCTCGCTGGACCGGGCGGTGCTGCACATGATTTACTACGCGGCGGTGCTGTGCCTGTACCGCTCGCGCTTCGTGGCGCTGCTTCAGCAGCAGCACGGGGCGGGCGATTCGTCGTCGTCGTCCATGGAGAAGGAGTTGTGCAAGACGTACATGCAGCACTCGGCGAAGCGCATCGGCGACATCGCGAGGAACATTTACGACCACGGGCTGGATCGGCTGCTGCCCAGCATGGCGGCCAACATTGCCGTGTCTGCCGCGAGCGTGCACCTGCTCGAGCTCAGGGGCCAGCTGCAGGGTTGCGGGACGGAGCCGAGCTATCGCCAGAGCAGGCGGCTGATGCAGTCCATGCACGACATTTACGCGGGCGCTGATTTGTCGAGGGAGTCGCTCAAGTGGCACGAGGAGGAGCAGCAGCAGGAGAAGGAAGAGAAGGAGATGAGCAGGAGTAGCCCCGGCGGAGAGGCAGCGGCTGAGACAGGGGGAAAGGAGGAGAAGGAGGAGAAGGGGGAGGAGGAGGAGGACTATCTCGTGGCTGACGCGGATTGGCTCAAGGACTTGGAGGCGGCGACGTGCTGGTATGTGGCCGAGCCGTATCGGGCGGACAGCTTCTTGCAGTATCCGGGAGAGGGACTGGATGTGGTGAATGAGTTTTTTGCTTTCTAAAGGGGGGGACTACTATCACGGATATCATCACGGAGTTTCAAGGTGTTAGGGATAGGCATAATGCAGATTGCAAATAGCATAACAGAGAGGCAGTTGTGTTCCTATCATGGCAGCTGATGCTCTCAGTCTTTTCCTTGAACCATGAATATTTGCCCATTTCTTTGTTTCCATGTGAGCCACATCACTCTACCGTCTCCTACTCCCACTTACACCTTTCGCAACCCCCCTTGATAGTCATCGGGTCCTCTATCCAATGCCTCAGCTCCCCTTCATAGCCTTACTCTCAAGACCCCATCCAAGTCCACCTTCAAAGAGCCATATTGGGTCCGCATTGTCTCATAATCAACAACATGCGGGGGGATTCTACCTCCCCCAAGCCCTCTCACCCGCTCCTTGATGAGGTTTCTCAAGAAATTGCCTAATCCGGCATGTGGCGATGCCAGCTGCAACCCCAACTCCCCAGCTATGCTCTCCAATATACAAATCGAGGCAAGCCCGGACCCTCAAGTTTCCATAGCCTTAAATTCTTAGCTCCCGCTGCCGCTAGTCAACCTGTTCGTCAACTGAACGCGATTCCCATAGATTCGCTCATTTATTACCCCACAGAGATGCCAAGTCCCTGTGCGGCCCCGGAACGCTGGGATTCGACCTCCATTGGCTCGATCCTGTCTCGGTCCGCCTTGTCCATCCTCATGGGCTTCAGCGGTCCGATGGAAGAGGCCTTAAACTATGGGCGGAGAAAGGGTGGACTCGAGCCTGAATCTGGGGTAGTACTAGAAGTAAACAAAGTGAGGCTTGATAAAAGACGAGGCGGCGAGTCTTGATTCGGTGTGGGCGGTTGATGCATTTGCATGAGGCTATACCGGGGACCCAGTGCTATTATTGGCTAGATGTCTGTAGCTAAGTACTTGATATCAATCGTTTGCACCTAGCAACTTACATGGGCGATCATATCGTTGTAAATGTACTTTGTAATATTCTCTTGCCCCCCAACGAGGACCAAGAGAGGAGCACAAGATCCCCAGTGCTATACTAACGCCTCATGTGATGTGCCTAGACAAACGAAAACCGCCGTC
>LFMI01000069.1:0-27635 GCA_001050175.1 Trichoderma parareesei | reverse complement strand
GGGGGGGGGGCCTTTGTTGGGGCTGCACCTCTGTTTCTGTGACACGATATACGAAGTGGGCGATATGTAAGGGGAGAGAAAAGAGAGGGCCAAGCTGGCGTTGCATGAAACGACCTCGTTGATAACGTCTTTGGGCAGAAAGACAGTTACTCCCAACTAGATAACATCCCTCCTCTCCCAATCTTTTCCTCCTTTTCCTCTTCTTCTTCTTCTTCTCCGTCCATATACTCTCGTCGTTGAGAAACACATACCTACCCAGCAGCAGGCTCCAAACCCTACACAACTCACAAAACACACACACACACACACATCCATTCACAATGGCCCCCTCCGCAACCTCCCCTCCCCCAACCACCACAAACAGCCAACCGATCGACCTGGGGAGCAACTACGTCCAGATCATCAACGGCAAAAGCGCTCCCACGGAACACGTCCGCCACGGCATCAACCCAGCCTCCCTCGAGCCCAAGCCCGACGTCCCCGTGGCCACGCAGGCAGACCTCGACCGCGCCGTCGACGCCGCAAAGGCCGCCTTCAAGAAGTGGTCCCGAGTGCCCTACGAGGAGCGCCGGGCCGCGGTGCTGGCGTTTGCGGATGCCATTGATGCGCAGCGCACCGAGTTTCGTGACTTGTTGATCTCGGAGCAGGGGAAGCCTGTACGTTTTTAAAAACATTCCATCTTTTTCTGTTGTTGTTGTTGTTGTTGTTGTTGTTGTTGTATATGAGACCTTCTCTCTCTCTCTCTTTTTCTCAGCTAGTTGAGGAAGCTGACCTGGTGTTTCATGTTATTTTGTGTGTTGTGTTATAGATCCCCCAAGCAGATGGCGAGACAGACGCCGCCATCGAGTGGATCAGGGGCATGTCCAACATCAAGCTGCCCGAGGACGTCATCGAAGACAACGACAGGCACACCGTCACCACCCGGTACACGCCCCTGGGCGTCGTTGCCGCCATCGTCCCCTGGAACTTCCCGCTGCTGCTGGCCACGGGCAAGATTGCGCCGGCCCTGCTCACGGGCAACGTCATCATTGTCAAGCCTTCGTGAGTTTCTCTCTCTCTCTCTCTCTCTCTCTCCTTTCCAGTCCCAGTCTCTCTCATTATTATACACATCTTGAGAAATTATCAAAAGAGAGAGAAGAAAAATGTAGCGGTGAGGTTATTTGAGCTCAACACTAATTGTGTGACTTGTGTGTTATTAGGCCCTTCACTCCCTACTGCGGTCTCAAGGTCGTCGAGCTAGCACAGCAATTCTTCCCTCCAGGCGTCGTCCAGTCTCTCAGCGGAGACGACAACCTCGGTCCCTGGCTCACGAGCCATCCCGGCATCAACAAGATTAGCTTCACCGGCTCCACGGCAACGGGAAAGCTCGTCATGCAGAGCGCCTCCAAGACCCTAAAGAGAGTCACTCTCGAGCTGTATGCCCCCTCTTACACCCCCCGCCCCCCTTCTCCCTTCTTTCTGGTCAACACATCAAGCGTCTAACAAGAACTCATTTGTGGACAGCGGCGGCAACGACCCAGCCATCATCCTCCCAGACGTCGACGTCGACAAGGTCGCCGAAAAAGTCGCCCTCTACGCCTTTCTCAACTCGGGCCAAGTCTGCCTCAACCTCAAGCGCATCTACGTCCACGACGCCATCTACGACCAGTTCCGCGACGCAATGGTCAGGCACGTCCGCGCCTACGCCCTCGGCGACGGCGCCCAGCCGGGCGTCACCCACGGGCCCCTGCAGAACGCCATGCAGTACGACCGCGTAAAGACCTTCTTCGACGACATCGAGAGGCAAGGGTGGAAGGTCGCCGTGGGGGGGAAGATTGAGGCCGCGCCTGAGAAGGGCTACTATATTGCGCCGACGGTGATTGACCGGCCGCCGGAGGACTCGAGGATTGTTGTTGAGGAGCCTTTTGGTAAGTAAGATGAGAACGAAATGCTCACTGCCACCATCAATTTCACCCATGGGCATCATCAATGTATAGCATACTAATCTCTTTGGTTCTCTTCAGGCCCCATCGTCCCTCTCCTCTCGTGGTCCTCGGAAGAAGACGTCATCGCCCGCGCAAACAACACTTCCATGGGCCTCGGCGCCTCCGTCTGGTCCAACGACATCGACAAGGCCGCCCGCATTGGCCGCGAGCTCGAGGCCGGCACCGTCTGGATCAACACACATTTCGAGATCTCGCCCATCGTGCCCTTTGGCGGGCACAAGGAGAGCGGCATCGGCGCCGAATGGGGCATCAACGGCCTCAAGAGCTTCTGCAACGTCCAGTCCATGTTTGTCAACAAGCATGTCGTCAGCTAGAGGGAGCTTTCTGTCGTGTGAATTGGTAGACGCGCTCGTGAATTAAGTTTTTACATAAAGACTGCTCTCAAATCGTGTCAAATTTTCAAGTGCCGTTTTGACCGACATCCAACGTGTACATAAGTCATCACTGCTGGACTCCTGTATGGCAAGATATACGTCGTTCCACCGTGTATCATGTAACAGGCAACAAAGAAAGCGGACGACATTAAAGACCTCATAGACCTCATAGGGGTACGCTATTCCCGAGAAAGCCAACGTTTGGGTCAGGGTTCGCATTGGGCGGCGCCATGCCTCCGAATGCATCGTTATTCTCCATCCCCATCTGCGTATCGAGCGGACCCATGAACGTATCCGTCGATAAGGGCGGCGGCGTTATTGCCGAGTCGTTATGCGCAGACATGGCCACGTAGTCGACCATCAGCCACAAGGCAGACTCCAGCTTGGGGTCGACCTCGGGAGTTGTCGAGTCCAAAAGGGCCGCGAGAGAGTGATAGTTGGCATCGAAGAGCATTAATTGAAGGTGCTGAAATAGCAGGTGGGATGTCAATACGAGCCGAAAACACGCACTGGATAAACAGGACTCACCATTTTCGAAGCATGATCCCATCTCCTCCCTACCCGTTCGAGAATCTGTATCGACTTCTGGTAATGGTTAAGTAGCTCCGGATCTGTGACTTGTCCCTTTTCTTGGTCAATGTGGATCGCCAACGACAGAATGCCGCCAGCCAGGATTGAGGCATATGCATAAAACGACGACTGCACGTGGCAGCCAGACGCGATGGCGTCCTCCACGACGCACGATATCGAGCGAGCGTGCGTACAACTGACTTCGAATGAGCGGGTCAGAAATTTTGGCGGCACCTTGCAGTTACCCTTCTTAAGCCTCATCCGAAGAAGAAAAGGGTGGTTCAGGAGGCAGTGGGTGGTGTGGAAGACGATGCGCGCAAACACCACGTGTTCAAGCGATTGAAAATCGAGGGTCCCGTCCGGCTTGCGATGCTGCTCTACGATTTGGGGTATCGTGGTGGTCTCGATTTGGAGGTGGTGATCGATGAGCAGCAGGAAGGTGTTGAGCAGGGTGAAGTCGGACCTGGGATCCCACGGTGGCATCTCGTCAATCTCGCGCCCGTGCAAGACATAGCGAACGCAGCGTCCGAGAGCCGTCGCAGCGAGAATCGTTTGAGTAAAGGTGCTGTTGACCGTCTCAGTCTCCGACTTCCAGTTGATGAGCTGGTGTAGTGTCGGCGTCTTCTTCCAGAGGCCCCTTCTGAACGTGTCCTCGTCGGTGGGCAGCTGTACGTGTATGTCTTCTTCGGAAATGGCGGGCGGGCGGCTCTGACCGACCGAGACCAGCTTATCCAGCAGATAGATGGACCAAAAGGCTCGCCGATGCTCCTCCTGCTCAATCGGCGACAAGGTGCTGGACGGCTCCCTCATAAGCTGCAAGTCTTGCGCAATGCGGACGGCAAGTCCAATCTTGAGCCATCCCGAGCTGGTACGACCACCTATACAGATGTTCAGTTACCGATATGATAACCTTGGCCTCTTGACAAAAGCTGCAACTTACACGTAAAATCCACCACCCCGAGAATGTTGCTTGCCTGTGCAACCGGTAAGCTGGGGTTGTTTTCGACTGTCAGGTGGTCATTGAGGAGAGCCAGCCAAGCCTCTCTAGCATATGCCTCGGTAGCCTCGCGCCGCGACCCACGGAAATATTCAGAGTCTGAGAACTTGAGGGCGGATGCTAGAATGGCGAAGAGCAGACACTTTGGCACAAGGCCATAGTTGAGTCTCTCTCGAAAGCTCTGCTCGTGGAAGTAAGAGTACGGCTGATTATGGACGTGGAGAAAATAGGTGTCGATGAGGTGAGCCATGACAGGGGGAGGCGGGGTAGTGTTGAATCTCCTGCTTCCGTGTCAGCTAGCTATTGCAGAACATCAGCATAAAAAACCTGGCCTGAGGAAGAACGCACATTGCATTCGAGATGTCGGAGACGGGTTCTGTTGTTTCAGGGAGTGAGGGCGGGAACTGATGCTGAGGGGGCGATGGCTCTGTGAAATCTGGTGAGAGGTCTTGGTAAGTGCGGGATGCTGCCGTCAGATCAGGGAAAGCCCCCGATGCGCCACGGTTTTCGCCATTTCTATGAGCAGTATTAGCAGGCGCTGATAATGAAAGGAGTGCATCGTGCATCGTGAGTTGAACTGTCCGATGTGAGGAGGAAAACGCACAGGAAGCCCAATAAGCCCTGGCTGTGCAGCTGGGCAAGTTGCGATTCAATGGTGTTGATCCTGTTGAGCAGTTCAGGCTACATCGATGGTCAGCGCGCGCGTCTTTTACACAGCTGGAGATTCGCAACACTTGGGTTCTCACATCAACGACGCCGGCGCGGGGGAAAAGCGTCGACGTCGAGCCCGTGGCAGGCGGAGATCTGCCCTTTGCGCCATTCCCAGCGCTAGAGGTCGAGCTCGGGGGGTTCGTGGCGGAGTAGGGCTCGTAGTGACAGACGCGATCGACTCGGCGGCAGTTCATGCAGCGAGGGCGCTCGCCAGAACACCTGGTTTTGCGATGCCTGGAGCATTTGCGTTTCGCACACGCAAAAAAGTCAGTTGACGATGCAAAAATATTCACAGCCCGGCCGTCAGCACCGTCTCCAGGCCAGAAAACCAATACACCGCCACTCAGCGCAGCCTGGAGCCCTTGAAAGGCCCCCCCCGAGGCCGCACTCGTGCGAACGGGCAGCGTCTCTTCCCGACCTGGATCACGGAGCAGCGACACAAGGAATGATGATGATCTGAGGTTTCTGCGCACCGACAGTTCGTGCATGCCTGGCGGATGCGGCGGATGGTGTTGACTATCGGCGGCTGCCGCGAGCGGGCATCGGACCGGTCCCAGGCGGACGCATCAGCTGCTGGTTCGGACATTGTGCTACCGCATGCTTCGGAGTCGAGCGGCGAGGACATGCAGCCATCACCTGGCAGCTGGGGCGCGATGCAGGGCAGTGGCAGTGGCAGAGGGTGCAGAAGATTGGATGCTGTCGGGTGTGATCAAATGCTGATGCTGCCAGAGGGCGCTGCTGGCGGTACTGCTGGGTGCTGGTTGCTGGTTGCTGCTGGTGCTGGTGCTGGTGGTGCTGAATAAATGTTGAGCGGGGTACACAAGGTAACGAACGCCTAGCGTGCCTGCATAAAGTTTGCTGGGCGTGTTCACGTTCACTCAACTGCGAGGCCACGGTAGCGGGAGAGGTCGCGGGTACTCGCAGTTGCCAGCAGAGCGACCTGCGGGAGGGCGGGCGCTGGGGTGCTGAGTCGATGGGGCTTGGGCGGGCGTGGCAGCCTGTCTGAGCCGTGGTGGCAGCCTGCTTGCAGCCTGTTTGCGGTGTGTGCCGCTGCTAGTGCGCGCCATGAGTCAGCGGCTGACGCAGCACGCGCTGTACCCTGGGCACCAGATGCCGGTACCCGATACCTGTGAGGCGAGAGAGCGTCTTGCCCGTTTGATCGATCACTAAACGCTCTGCAGCACTCAGTGGTGGTGATGGAACTCCGAGCATCATCTCCAAGCGGTAGGGTTCCATGCACATTACTCCTCCTTTTCTGCTTCTTTCTCTCTTCCGTCCCCAGCTCGCCTCCGTCTTCGATTCTCATTCGTCAGCATCCGGCTTCGACTGGTGAGCCGGCGGCAGCGGCGTCTATCTGTCCGTCGGCCACCTTCCGGCACTCTGTCGAGCTGCAAACCCTTCGAAGGGGTCGGATCCTCTGCGCCCGGTTGCGGCCGAGTCGGCAGGCAATCTGGCTGAGCTGCTGACAAACAAACCAAGCCGCGGGTCGCTCGCGAATGGTGATGAAATCCCGCCTGTATGATGAGCTCGAGATGGCAATGCTCAATGTCGTCTGTGGCGCAGCCCTTGAGCTGCACACAGGAATGCAGATCTTGACGGTATCACGTCGACTGTCCCCTGAGAATGAACATGTCGCCTTCTGAAGCCTGCTCGCGATGGATCATGCAAGTCATAGTGTCGTTGTCTCGAGGTAGCATTGAGCATGAGCCATTCCAGGCATTCCGGGCATGGTCCCGTCGTGTATGGATCGTATCCAGTCCTCATCGCGCAGCGGACGCAAGGTGACGGAGTCCCCCTGGAGCTTCTTCTCGCGGCCTGCGAGCCAGAGAGGCGTGATCGCCGAATCGTATCTCGAAAATGACTCCTCAATCCTCTGCTGCCACGATCCAACATCGTGATGATGGAGTGTGCCAAGTCGTCATTATGCCCTGGAAGGTATTAGCTTACTTCCACATCGAGATGAGAATACGACCATGAACCAACAATGTTGATGCGAATGATAACGATGTGAATGATGGACACGGCTTACCAATTGTCTAATGAGGCTTGAACCCCGAGCTCGACGCTGGAGAGGCCCATCTGCAAATCAGTTGGCGTTTGGCCCCTCTCACGGCCGTATACTCGTACAGCGATGGGCGGTTCGGGCTAATCCGGTGATCCCATCATCGTCGACAGCCCGCATCTCATTCTCCCCAGACAAGATCCGCAACTTCCCATGCATCGTGACTTCCCCTGAAGATCCGGCAGAGGAGTTCCGCGAGATAGAGATATGCAGATGATAGAATTCTGATTTTGCCAGCGCGTTGTTGACGGTGATGCGGTGATACCCCTCCATGGCCGGAGCAGGTGGCCCGGTCCGCAGGGCGGTCCGCGTGGGGCAGCCTTTCTTCCGCAACGTGCTGGTGGATATCAAAGGATGGATTAGTAGATGCTTTATCAGATTTGACATTGCATGTCATGGTGAATATGGCCTTCAGCTTTGAGGGTTGACACTTGTGGATAATGGCGCCAAGCACAAAATGGCGCCAAGCACAAAATGGCGTCCAGGCTCATGGTGTGTGGTTGCTCTCAATTCTTGTATACCTGCGATACCCTCCTGGAACAAGGCGGCATCCGCTATTCAATATACCTATACCTATTTGCCTTGGACCTGATAGTGAAAGAAAATAGGTGGTCGCTTCCTCGGTGCTTGCGTAGATGCTGTCTAACTGAAATAAACACGGCTTCTGCAAGTGCGGTACCTATGTCAGGTATGAGAGGCATGACGGCTCTATCATACCTTGAACTTTCGCGGGTCAAGATTCGACACATTGGCACTCTTGGCCTCGCCATCAAAGATGTACTCTGACATTAGCTTGCCTGTCCCCGGACCATTCTGAATCCCCCAGCACGTGTGACCAGCAGCAACCCACAAGCCGGGCGTTGTCGTTGGCCCTATGAGCGGGCCGCTCTCTTGTCCGAACCGGATATGCCGTGGCAGGTAGCACGCTTGTTTCGCCTTGACAGGTGCGGCGGCCAGCACGGGGCTCACGGTTGCAAAGTAGGAAATGATGTCGTCGCAGTAAGCCTCCTCGACTTGGACCTGGTCAGCCGTCTCTGGGAGCGGTACGACGCTATCGGGCTCTCCTGCAGCAAACATTCAGTGTCACCATCCTCCTTTTCGGGCGGGGAAAACACTTGACCTACCACAGGCATATGCCTCACCAAAGGGTCGAGCGTAAATCTCCGGATCGACTCTGCCCTTGTGGAATCTCTTTTGCCCCATCTTTGCTCGGTGCTCGGGGACAAAGTCGGATGGCAGTTCGATATCCGTGAACACTGCGTACGGAGTGACGTCGACTTCGTAGACGACACTGTGCGCTCTCAGGCCTTCAACTTTGGATCGTGGGAGCACTCTCCCGGTCCAGGGCCCCGCCGCAACTATAATGTCGGTTACGTCGGTGATTTTGCAGGTTTCGTTCGTTGTCCGGTCCAAGTACTCGACTCCCTCGACGCCAGCTTTCGAGGTGATGAGTCTCGTCACCTTTGCATTCGTCTTGAAGATGGCACCACCCTGCTGAGCCAACTCTGCAATCGACGTCGTGAAGTGGTATGGATGTACCTGCGCAGTGTCGGAAGCTCCAGGCGACCCCATCTCTGCCCATCCCCTCACCACCTCCCTGTCAATCCAGTCCAGATCTGCGGGGAGCTCTTCATCCTGAAGCAGCTCCTTGGCCGCCTCGTCTTGCTTGGGAAGCTTCTCCCACGCTTTGCCATCCTCGTCCACAGGCTTATGGAGATTCCTGAGTTTCTGTTTCGTAACTACCGCCTCGATGCTGCCGCACTTTATTTTACGGTAACCCCAACGATTGGCCCCGCCATGCTCAGCGGCAAGCTCTGCATGAAGTCTGAACGACAGAGGGACGAGAGACGCAGGATAGGCCCAGAGGCCAAGAAGGCCGCCCGCCTTGCCAGAAGCACCCTGAGCTACCGACGGAGCGGCCTCTAAGAGGGTGATGGTGTGCAGAGCCGGGTTGAACTTGGGATGGCGTGTCAGGTAGTAGGCGGTTGTGCTGCCAATAATGCCGCCTCCTGGGACTTGGAGTCAGATATAGTGTAGCAAGCCAAGCGAGCCCATGCCTGAGTCGTGACATGAATTGACCGTGAAGCGTCACGACTCGAGCCGTGACGTCCCAAGTTGTAGGTGGGGGTTTTATTGGGCTGAGTGGTAGGGCGATAGGGCAAAAAAAGGCACATACCGACGATGACAATGTTTTTCTTCGCCTCCATGATCAGTGGGAAGCGTACTTTCGCATAGATGAAGGAGTAGCATCAAGCAGTGCAGGTCGAATGTTGAGATAAGGTACTCCATGGGAACTGATGTTGGTGGGGATTCATTGAAGTCACTTGGATAAATGACGTAAGCCATTCTCAACTCCCAGTGCCGGTCCGTCAGATGAGGACACAAGCTGCAGCTCAGAAATGCGAGAAAGGACTTGGATAGCATGAATTTTGGACGTCTGTAGTGCGAACATGTTTCAAGAGGCACAAGATTGCCTTCTATGTCTCGATGTACTAGCAATTTCCTACACGCATACTTTGGGCTTAAGCGTTCTACTTGTGAGAGCTGTAAGTGGCTGAACTGTTGCCGGATTCAGGCAAGAGCCGACCATCATGACAAAGAATAGTGATATACCTAATTATATATCTACTTCAAAGGAGAGAGAAGCACTGTCTGTACTACGACTCATGAAGCAAATTGCAAGTCAAGAACAATCGCATGCTCGGCAAGAAGTCAAAGCTCAGTGTCTGGGGGCATCTGGACCCAACTACATAGTACCGTGAACCCACTTCGCCCGCGGTGGAAGAGGACAAGCGCCCACTCCCATCCATTCTTATCGATAAGCCCGCTATCAGAAATTTTGGGCGGCCTTGTACCATTATTATCCAAAACCTCCCCATCACCAAGCCGAGCGCAAAAGAAGCATCTCCAATTCCACTCTTTCTCGCCTCTCTCTCTCCTCAGCTCCCACCCCTACAGTTTCAATCCGTCTACACAATGGGCCGCGAACTACAAAAGAAGAAGCGCCGCTCCGGCCGCCCCGCCGTCCGCCAGTCAAACAGGACCAAGAAGATCCTCAACCCGCGCGGCAACTCTGTCATTGCGAAGAATTGGTACGCCGCACTTGTCAGCCGAAAATCTTTCCAAACTACAGCCCAACTGACTGTCAATTCTTTATATCATACAGGGACAAGAACGAGACGCTGGCACAAAACTACCGCCGACTAGGCCTCCTCGCACGCCTCAAGACCCCCACCGGCGGCACCGAAAAGAAGCTCTCCTCAGAACAATCATCATCCTCCTCCTCAGCGCCCCTCGCGACAACGACGTCAAAACCAGACCCCTTCGCCATCGCGACAGCCGAAAAGGCCATCCTCTCCGAAGCCAAGGTCGAGCGCGACGCGGCCGGCAACATCGTCCGCGTCCTCGGCCGCAAGGCGAACCCGCTGAATGACCCGCTCAACGAGCTCGACTCCTCGTCCGAGCAGGAGGATGACGACGACGGCGAGGAATGGGGCGGCATCAACGATGATGGTGTCGGCACGACGGAGGTGGTCAAGTCGCTCATCGAAGAGGCCAAGAACCCGGCGCCGCCCAAGGTCCGGTACCTGAGCGAGCGCGAGACGGAGTGGTTGGAGTCGCTGGTGGCCAAGTATGGGGACGATACGAGGGCCATGGCGAGGGACATGAAGCTTAACCCTATGCAGCAGACGGCGGCCGATATTGCGAAGAGGTTGAAGAAGTTGAAGGCGCAAAAGGAGTAGAGCGTTGGGTGGTGGACTTTCTCGATTTTACTAATTGTTGTTGTTTCTAAACACATGTACATGCGCTGCAAAGGCCAAGATGGGTGCATTATAAATACGGCGTTGGGGTCGTTTGAATATCAAGATCAAGGTGGTCATTCATTCATCGGATAATTACCGTTACCGCCTCTCACATGTGCCTGATGTAGTAGGAGAACAATCAAGGACTACAAGTTACGATTCGTGTGTGAATTCCGGCCTTTCTATATACACCCTGGTATCTCATCGACCTTTCGTCATGTTGTAGATGCTTCCAAACAAGAGTAAATAAGGAAAGGGAAAAAAAAATCGGGATGCCGTCCAACGCCGTAGACATACTTCTACCCCAAGCAAACAAAAGCATCCAGGTCCACTAGAGAGATCCTCCCCAGGTTTAGATAGTTTGGTTCATCTGTCCAAAGTTCATTGATAGTGCCCGCTACCGTCGTCATACATCTTCCTTTTATAACATTGTGCCTGTCATGAGTTTCTTTCATCCCGGTTCTCTCCTTTAGTGCTCTATCCGATCATAGTCAGCAGAGGGAAACAGGACTGGGCCATCGGCATAAGTGTCTGAGTGGTTGCCGCTGTACGGTCCAGGCGAGGGCGTCTTGTGCTTGGCAAAGTCAGTGCCGAGAGTGCTTCCGTGGTACTCCGTCTCGCTGTCAAACAGGGGGTTGCTGTTGCTGCGAGGGGGGAGAGCGCCGTAGCGGTTGGGGTCGTCAAAGTCATCGGCGTTGTAAGGACGGTTGTCGCCGTAGCGGCTGTTCATGCTGGTGTTGTTATCGTCATAACCGGGGGCATCGTGGTCGTCCATGTTGACTCGCTCGTAGGCCTCGTCATCGTGGGGAGCCATGGAAAAGGCAGCCTTGTCGGGGTCGATGTTGTCGCTACCGCCAATCTTGCGGCTGTCGTAGCCAGGGAGACTGCCGTGGAAGTTGTAGTACTGCAAGGTGTAGGCACTGAGAAAAGCGGTGCCTATCCAGAGGAGACTGTGGTGGACACATGTGTGAGTCTACAATATCCATACATGGATATTCGGGGGGCTTTGTCCTCATATCGTAGAAGGAATACGTACGTCGCAAATACACCCGCGGCAACGACGGCCTTGCTGATGCCACAGCTGCCGCCGCACTGGCCAGAGCTGTTGTAGGCCGCCTGGGTAGAAAAGGCAGAGAGCCAGATGATGATGTACAGGCCATCGACAGCCAGCATCACATATGGGTTGGCGAATCTGCGGGTGCGCTCAAACCGAGGGGTCATGATGAGGTAAATCCAGCCCGGGATGGAGAGGAAGCACTGAGGGAAAGGGATAGAACGTTAGCGCCCGACTCGTGTTCTCTCCCGATGAGCTGTCTCGCTCTCTGCGCTGCGCAGACACTTACCACTGCGAAGGTCCATCCGTTGAGGCCCACGATGCGAGAAGTCTCGCCGCGGAAGACTGCAATCTCCAAGCAAAACACCAAGAAGCCCAGGACGATCTGGAACGAGTGAAGGCCCAGCTTCAGATTCGGCAGAATCTGGGGGTCGATTTCGAAGAGCGCCATGGTGCCGACGTCGCAGCGGTCGGCGGAGGGGCTGGTTGTTCAAGGACGAGAGACAGGGCTCGCACGACGTCTCGAGCAAGGCGCAACGACCGAAGGAAACGTGGATAGTCAAAATTGGTGGTTTGCGCAGCAGAGAGAAAAGGTCGCTGCTTTTCTGTGGCCGCCGCACCGGGAGATCAGCAGCAAAAGGTGGGAAAGCCTGGGCCGGCTGGAAGCTAGCAGGACTGAGGCTGAGCGGGATGGCGGCTGGCCTCCGTTTATGGTCAGCGGCTACCAGAGGTCCGGTAGGTAAGCTGATCGTATGTACCGGATCAGGGACAGGGACCTTTGTTTGCGCTTTGGCGTCGGTAACGGCAACAAGATTCGGTCGGAGCGGAAGAAGCGCGAGGGAGCAAGAGACAAACAAAGGATTCTGTCCAGGCACTTTGTTGAGAGAAGTAACGCTGTTTGAGTGGAAGAAGAACGAAGAAACACAGCGGTTTCAAGCAAGGAAAAAGGATGGCGGGGGAGGGTCGGGTCAGCTCTCATGGAGCCACGCGTTGCGGCAGGCCAGGCTATTGATTGACCTCGAGCTGGGCTTTGATTTGCCTGGGCTGGAGATCGGATTGAGCCTGAGCCACACAGCCACAGCCGCGGGCTTACTCTGGGGTGTGGGTGATGCTTGGAGGCTGCGCCACGCCGTTTGATGGTTTATTACTGTACTGGAATCGATATCCAATGAATGCTTGTTGGTTCTGGTTTCCAATGCCCGGATTAATATTGGTGTGTTTCTCATGTGGTTCGTTACCGAAACCTGTATTCTGCTGCATCACCAGAGACAAAAGGGAGCCCGCTGAGACTGAGGCTGAAGCTGAGCGGAACTCGCTTGGGCCTGGTCTCGGCATTAACGCACTGGGCCCGGCATTGTTGACCTTGAAGTGACAGTACTTTGACTTTTTCGCACTGAGGAGGGCTCGTATCGACAACACTAAGGTAGGAATGCGAACAGTCCCTACGTCAATTGCCCCATGATCCATCTTGCCCACCAGCTTCACATGGAAAAAAACAGCTTCATCAGCCAATACTACGTACTAGAACGCGACGACGGAGTTGCAGTTGACTACCTAGCCCGCTTCGACATTGGCTTCGAGGCATTTCCATGTTACCTGCGGTGACGCTGCTCTCAACCATCCATTCCTGCATGCTGGACTTCACCATCGGGGGCATCATCGAGCTGCCGGGAGGCCCCGGATCGTACCCCATCTGCTCGCCATATTAGCGGTTCTCCGGAGAGAAGACTGCTGAGCCCAGTATGAGAGTAATGCAGTGTTGACCCTAGAGAACCTTATCTTTGTTATGCTTCACGGCTCCTGCCGCTGGTGAGCGTCTGCTGTCAGCATCTTAAGTCTTTTGGCTGAATGATTCTACGTATAACCCTCTCTTCTAGAATACTTAAGGTGGACTAGGTAGGTACAAATCTATCCAAAATGCAATACAGAAGTGGCTACTCAAAATTAAAAGTGCTCAGGCACCTAGGCAAAGAGACAGGGAGCTAGGTATAGACGCAATTATAGCAAACAGATTATACACCAGTCATCACCGTCTAGAAAGAGTCTCGTGCAACGTATGCTGCCTCATCAGCGAAACACAAATCAGAGCCCCAATGGCCAGCGCGAGCATGAGGAACCAGACGCCTCTGAAGGCATCCATGAACGAGCTCAGCACCCCGTCATGCCATCCGGGCGGCAGGTGCTTGAGAAAATTGAGGTCATCGCGAATCTTTTGGATGATTTCCGCTGCGTGTGGCTCGTCGCCGAAGCGCTTCCACAAGCGGTCGTTGAGCACGTTCTGGTAGACGGCTGAACTGACTGTGATGCCAATCGTACCGCCCAGACTCCGAGCAAGGTCTGACGGTGTCAGCGTTAGTATAATATCCCGTTGCGATGAGGCGAGGAAACTTACAGGTTGCTGAGGTGATGACTGCCTGCTTACTGTGATCAACGGCCGCGATTGCTGCTAGCAGCGTCGTCGTTAACATCGAACCATATCCTCCTCCGAGCAGGAAGACTGCAACCATCGTCGCTTCAGCGGGAGTGCTCTCATTCTGTGTAGTGTAGATGAGGATTCCAGAGATAATCATGAGCAGACTGCCAATGCCCAGGCCAATATATCGGCCGGTCTTCTTCATGATGTACCCGGCCCCGACGGAGCAGATTGAGATACCGACAGGTGAGGGCAGAATCTTGAGCCCCGAAACTGTTGGCGAGTCGCCGCGGACTTGAAGATACAGCGGAACATAGAAAACGCTCGCCATGACTACCATGGTCGACAGAAAGTTACACATGCAGGCGGACAATAGGGTGCGGTCCAGGAGGAGCCGGACGGGAATGATTGGCTGCGTCGCTCTGCTTTCCCACCAGAGGAAGCCGGCAAACGCGACAAGGGAGAGCGGGATCGTCGTGAGCGGCAGGGGATGGGTCCAAGGGACGATGTTTCCTCCGGAATTGACTCCCAGCAGCAGAAGGATAAGGAAGGACACCGTCAGAAAGACGCCGCCAAAGTCGATGCGCGCAAGGTACGACTTGTCCGACTGCTTGGGCGGCACCCTGACGAGGATGCCTACGGCCACGGCAGAGACGATCGCCGGAAAAACCTGGACGATAAAGGAAAGTCTCCAGCCGAACTTCGAATGGTCGTTCATCAAGCCTCCAAAAACTCCGCCCAGCATTGCGCCAGAGCCGTAGCAGATGTTGCCAATGCCCTGCACCACGCCTCGGCTGCGCAGGGGGATCAGGTCAGATCCCAGAAAGGTCGAAATGCTCATCAGGCCTCCGCCGCCGATGCCCGCGACGACGCGGCCCAGGATCATGACGCTGGAGCTCTGCGCCAGGCCGCAGATGAGGTTGCCGGCGGCGAAGAAGACGTTGCTGAAGACGAGGCCGGGCCCGCGCCCGAATATGTCGGTCAGGCGGCCTGAAATTGGCTGACAGGCGGCGTTAGAGACGAGGTAGGCGGTGGCGAGCCAGGAGAGCAGGCTGAGGGACTGGAAGTCGCTCGAGATGGGCGCCGACAGCGTGGCGATGATGGAAGAGTCGATGGCGCCCAGGAAGACCCCAAAATAGGTGATACCCATGATGAGGCACAGCCGGGAGAAGGACACTTCCTCGGCCAGCACCGTCGTCTCCTCCTCCTGCTGGTCATCGCCGTTGCTGTTGACGTCGCCCGCTAGTAGCCTCTGGTTTTCAACCTCGCTCTCGGTGCGCCGATGCCGCTCGAGAATGGCCGCTGCTGCTGCTGCCGCTCCCGTCAACTCGCTGCCGCTGCCAGTTTTGAATCCATTCCCGCGACCATCTGAAGATGCATACGCAGATCCGGATCCCAGGAGCGGCGTGCGTTCCGAGTCGACTTGTTGTGCAGGCATCGTCGACGTCTCGTGAGCCCCCGTCAATCAGCTCTCCGGTGGTCGACTTTTAAACAGCCAATGAGTAAACTGGTGGTGATATATCCAAAGTGTTATGGTGCTGACATATCTCAGAACCAAATCTCGATGGTTGACTCATAGCGGTTTAGTAAAGTTGTGTGGCTGGTGCCGCGGAACGGGAGAAAAGTGGCTCAACGTCCGTCGGAACAATCGCGGGGGCGAACGAGGTCTGGGAGTACTGAGACCCAGACGCCATATGAACAAACCCTGTTTGCGCCTCACCAGAGAAAGCCCCGGAGAAATGGCGAATTTTCTCCTCATTGGAACCTTGGTTTCTAAGGAACTGCACGTAGACACCGTCAACCTTATTACGGCCGGCCGCCTTGCGCTTCAGGTAGTCCTCGCGGTGCAGGGGGGTGAATCCCTAGGTAGTTCTTAGAGATGATGATGTTATGTCGGCTGGTGAACTTGTACTAGAATCGTCGCAGAGCTTAAAAGCCATAGGACTGTCTATAGAGTGTTTCGGGTAGCCTACTTATGAAGCCTGCAATGATGTCGTGCGAGGAGAAAAGAGTACCTCTTGTGGGCTTAGCACCATGCCCCAACTACTAGGTAGGTACATGTAGAACAACACCACCTTCATCACCATCTTCATCACCATGAAAACGTACAACACTGGCCCCGGTGTAGCGGTATGGCCCGTGCCATGTTCAGGACCCATCGGCGGCCGGCAAAGGAGGAGGACTGGAGAGGGTTCGGAGAAAGTGACCAGCAGTTGGCTGGCACTGGCCGCAGAATGATGGGTACCCTTTCTCCAGACATTCTCGCGTTCCCCTCCGACCATGAGATCTCACACGGGAGACCCTACCACAGAACATCACCCTATATTTGCATCCATCACTTTCAATCAACCGCACTCATCTCTCTCATTCCTTGCACCCACCTTCTCTCGCCTGACATCGCACTCATCCCTCTCACTCGCTGGCATACTCATTTCCCTAGCCCTATCACACTCTGATCGTCAAAACCATGGAGAAAGTCGCTCCTAGTCTCGCTCTTAGCACCAGACAGCGTCATCTGCTTTAAAGAAGGATCGGACCTCACGATCTGTCGGTCGTTGGGAACGTCTGGACGAGATGTCTAAAGAACTCCGTCCGGCCAAGGCCGAGAGGACTCTTCGCTGGAAAGGAATCACCGTCACTGAGCTGGCTAATGGGAAGATAAGGATCACATTCCCTGGGAATAATGAGTCCATCTCCACCCTGGTGTCAGAAGAAGCAAAGGAGATGATCTGCGAGGCACCCGACCTTGAAAGACAAACCATACATGAGAGAGATTGGGTGATTGTGAAGGTCCTTCCAAGAGGTCGAGACCTTTATGAGCACTCACAGTTCGACATGGGTGGACCTCCAAAGAGAATCATCTCGCAGGGTGTTCCCACGACACTCTGTGATCTCATCACCTACCCCCAGCTAGCAGACCCATACGATGAAAATGTCTGGGATGACGGACACGACGATGAACGAATCGCGACCTGGGAGGCGTCCCCCCATAACACCCGCGGAGAGCGTCCCCGGCTTTCAGTACCGAGTCCCCTACATACATACGCACTCTAAGGTTCCCACCTCAGCTACTTGACATCCTGACAAAGTTCGCCTCCCACTTCCCAGAAGACATGTTAACCATGGACTTGCTGCTGTTGGCACTTATGGCATGGGCAGACATCAAGGTGTCAGCCAAGTCAGCCCAGGAGACGTCTGTCTGGGTAGTGGAGGCCAAAGCGAGAACGACTTCAGACGCCTGGGAGTATGGCCGAGTGTCTGCTGCTTTACCCACACTGGTTGAGGTGGGTGGAAGTGATGAAGCTCGCAGAGTACCCCCACCTCTGCCGATACATGAGATGGGTCATGGACCGTGACCGAAGCAGGTCTGCGCTGGTGATTCAGGAAATTTTATTAGATGAGGCTTAAATTTTTGCCCTCCTGCAGAGAGTCAGATCCAAGGCTCCTGCTCTAAAGGTCGGCGCCCACTTCATTATGCTGCCTCCCTAAATGCCCAGCTCCCGTATGCCACCTATGCGGAATATCAGTCCTTATATCCCTCTTTATTAGGCTGAGATTTTATCATCAGGTCTCCCTAATGTATATCTCTTAATCTTAGTAGTATTTTTAATCCCAGTTCCATATCTAGGCTTTAGGGCTATAGTAGCTATAGTATAAGGCATTTAGCTATAGTAGCTATAGTAGCTATAGTATAAAATATATAGCTATAATAGCTATAGTATAAGATATATAGCTATAGTAGCTAGGTGTCTAGCTATACTAAACTAGGAAGTGGTTGAAGGGCTTAAGGGGAGAAGCCCTATAGCATTGCCAGAGGTGTTAGGGCCGTGGAGGCCGGCCACTGCAGCGATAGTAGGAGTGGCAGCGGCCTCTGTTATCATGTCAGTCTCTTAGGTCGATGTTACTGTGTTAAAGTATAAAAGACTTACTGGCCTCCCGCTTAGCACACCTTTTCAGGTATGCCTCCCAGCCCTTAGAGATTCCGTCTGGTTTAATGTCAGCATGGAGATTTAATGACAGCAGTGAATTTCAAGAGCAGTAATAGAGAGCGGCGATAGAGAGCAGTGAATCAAAGACATACTGCAGTGCGTATGGGCAGCAACCTCACGTGCTCTTGCAGCACGGTGAGCACGGAGCTCCTCAAGCCGGATGATTTCAAGCATATCTTTCACGATTTGATTCTCCATCTGTACTTCATGGTATCAGTATGTCGTGCAGGACGAGATGAGTACATACTTTAAGAGGATGGCAGAGGAAGACTAGTATTATGTCAGCCCGCAGGGTCACGAAGATAGAAGAGGGGGATACTCACGAGACACGTGTTTTTAAAGAAAAAAAAAAAAAAAAGAAAAACTCCTGGAACACATGGTCAGCAAAGAACCTTGCACTCGAGAGCAGCAACGCAGGGGGAAACTTGTCGGAGAGGAGGGTTCGGGGAGGAGGTGCGGGTAATATGTTTACCTTATCGTTAGGCCTAAAGAAGAAGAAGAAGAAAAAGAGAAGAGAAGTCCGAGAGAGGTGGAGGGAGAGAGGGAATTATACTCGCTCGCAGCATGCTGAGTCACCCAGACTTCCTCTCTTTCCTTCCTCTTCTCACTCTCCTTCCAACTTTCCCATCAGCTTATGTGCTCGTATGATAGATCTTCTTGGTAAGGTCAAACTTGGCTCCAGGTCGACTGTGACATCTGGGGCCACTGGCGAAAGAGATAGTCCATGAAGTTGAGTGCCCGAGAGCACTTATTTTAATCTCCATAGTCTTGCAATTTATAACATAGAACAATTAGCTAGAGCGCCCGGAACGTCCAAGAGGCTTGCCATCATGTAGATGGACGGTGAGTCGAATCTCCCCGCAGTTAACCAAGAGAGAGGACCACGCCAACCGGGATCCGTCCATGATCCACATTGCATCGCTCATCTTCCTGTCTCAATATCCCGAGCGCGGTCTTACGCTGCATTATTTTACGAAGCATCACTTAGAAGTCGTTGGAGCTGTGACCTAGTTCAGCCCCAGCCGATTGAGTTTTGACAGCGGCGTGCTCTTGACGGGAATAGCCTCGGTACCTGCCGATTGTCGCGCAGGTTTATCGACCTCGATATGGGGCAGGTGACGTACGACGTGGGTACTCGCAAGCCTCTGCCCATTCGGCATGCAGGTCCGTAATCCATCACGAGGTAGTCGGCGAAAGTAGGTAAGGTGGTCAACAATGCATGAGTACCGACCAGAATCTTCAGAGAAGGGTGCAAGGATTCTCCCAGATACTGCCACGTACCTCCATTATTTCATATCGAAGCTTCAACAATCAAATCTCTGCTTCACAAGCCCTTGCAACCCTCCGGTCGATACTCGTAAGCTGTTGGCTACTTGCCCTGGAGACCTTGTGCTCGCACCACCAGGCTACGATCGGCAGATCTAGACCAATGCGCTTACCCCGCCAATCAAGGTTGACAGGTCAGGCGTGCCTGGCGATCATTCTGAAGTTTATCTTCAGCGAACCTTGTGGGGCACGCCATTCATTGCATGTAGATATGTAGACATCAAGATATCAGTCAAGCGAAGAGTTGCTACTCCAGCAATGAAGACGGCTCTGGGTGCATCTTGCGATGTGACTACATAATCCTTGGTTGTCTCTTGTTGTAGGCTGTAAATTGCATTCCCATGTCTACCTTAGTTGAGGCTGCACCGTCCAGAGTATCATGCTCGTGAGCTTCTCTCCTCGTATCAGATTACATGTATACCATATGGTAGCAATTGCACACGAATTGTGCGCCCCATTGTTATTTTTAAAACAACGCAATCAGACGTCTGCCAGCAAGCAGAGCTGTTGAGACTGACGACGTGCAGCCATTCATTTGTCCTTTGTCATTTGTTTTGTTTGTTCCCCTTTGTCCTTGCCTTTGTCCGGTTTCCTTCCCTTTGTTTCCCGTTCTTCGTTGTTCTTCGTTGTTCTTCGTCCCTCTTCGTTATTTTATTTCGTCCTTGTCCTTGTTATGGCGGTCAAGTCCATCGGTCTCCGATCATGTAGTCTCTAAGCAACTTCAGCGCATAACGCATCAAGTAGCATTTCCCCTTAAAACAGATCACCTAAATATAAAACTCCTGATCAAGGATGGCATAATCTCTATTACCTTTATTAGAAAAATAATTATAGTAGTAGTAGTAGTAGTAGTAGTAGTAGTAGTAGTAGTAGTAGTAGTAGTAGTAGTAGTAGTAGTAGTAGTAGCAGCAGTAGCAGCAGTAGCAGCAGTAGCAGCAGCAGATTATAGCTCTAGAAGGAGACCAGGACATGGAGGGCATACGCCCCTAATAAGAAGAGGAGACCTATGCGCAAGAAGAAGAGACAGAGGAATAAGAGAAAAGACAAGAGCAAGAAGAAGCAGAAGGAGGCGATAGAGAAGACTATAAAGAGGAAGCGCTCTCTTATATAGGAGATAATGACTTTAATGTTTACCATGGGGTGGGGGCTCGAGTGCCGATGGGTTGAGACTCCGTGGGGATTGACGGGTCGATGCTATTGAACGTGCGATAACAAGAGCGCTGATCGAGGATCTAAGTTATATTCGAGCTATTGTGTACTGACGGAGGGTCATATATTTGTCCTTGGTCAGTCCTTCCACAACAGTGTTGCCGTTCTTCATTCCTTCACACTGTAACGAGCTATACTGCAGCTGTGAATCCAATGCCAGTGTTTTACACGCACGCCTCTATTCTCTTCTCTCGTCTGCACGCATCGCGCCAGCCGTAGGTTGGAGAGTGTTGCTTCTCTTGTCTCGGCGATTGATGTTGACAGCGCGCTTAGATCAGTTCCGCGTATAAGGAGGATGTGTAATACAAGGTACATACATACATGTACGAGTACCGTGGTGGCGGTTCCTTGGGCCGTGATGCCGAGCCGAGGGTGGGGCCGGGGTGGGGTTGGGGTTTGGGGGGATGGACTTCCAATGGCTTCAAGCGGTCGACACACGATCCGGGAAATAGGAATTGGTTGCATGTCAAGCGGCAAATTGGGATTGTAACAATTTGTGTCGTATATATTTAGTGTTACCAATCAGCAAACGGGTTTCCATTATTATGCGCATTGCCGAAAAGACAAAAACTGGATACGCGTTAGGCCGACGCTCTAAGCTGGCAATGCTCTCTTCTATATACATATAAAGGACGAAAGACGTAGCACACAGATACAGAGGGCGATTGATGGTCCCCTTGAACCGGCATCGAGGCATTAGATACTATCGACTAACAATAAAGCTTTTGTAGAAACGAAGGACAAGAAACTAAACAAATAAGAGCCGGCCACACATTGCCCGTGGTGCCAGCGCCTCGGCCGAATGAAAAAAAAAGGGGACATTGTATAAGAAGATATAGTGGTAACAGGGGTAAAGGACAGTGTTGAAGATGATAGTCATCCTTTTTTTCTTTCATGGAAACAGGGTATCATGGAGCCGTCCAGAGCAGCCTCGTTCATGTGCAGTTCGCGTCCCGTCATTGTCCACACGCTCCTAGTTACCCCAACCGCCGTTCTTGCTATCAGTATCGCTGATGGAGCGGTTGTCGTTCGTCGTTACCGTGACGCGGGTGGTTCGAGTAATGGCCTGTCCGTGAGATCCAGCGTGAAGATGCTCCGTCGACTCGGACAGGTTCTTCATGTTCATGCCCTCCTCCTCGAGCTGGTAGTAGTCCTTGTTGGCCGAGACCGACGTCTTAGTGTTGCCGCCGCGGGCGAAGCTGCTGCCGGTGTGCTTGGAATTACTGCCGGAGTGCATCATGCCGGTGCCCTTCTTGATGGCCGGGATGATGCCGGCTTCCTGGATGATCTTGGGGAGGCAAGGGACGCAGAGAATGAAGAAACCGCACGTCTGCTCAGCACTAGCCCAAAAAACTATAGGACCTAAAGAGCTGTTAGCTTTTAGTTATCTGGGGTAACGGAATATATATAGAGGACCTAAGGAATAGATGCTGTCTGGATCTGCCCCGTGTTGAATGGTGACATCGAGTCGGAACGCTGCGGCAACAATGGCGCTGGGGGGAGGAGGGTTGTCAGTTTGGTCTGATTTCTTCAGGCTGCGGGACGAAGCATGGGGGAATAAGTGTACGTACAGGATACCCATGCTGAAGATGGATGCAACACCGAGTCTCTTCTGCCAGGACATCTTCAGAGTCCAGATGGTGTGCTGAGGCAGACAGAACATAGCAAGGTCGGATCCCAGCTGGATGCTTGCCGAGATGACCTGCAGATAGAACAGGTTGAAGCATTTGCCCTCCACTCTGAAGTCCCAGATACGCTCATGAGGGGTGCACTGAAGGTTCAGCGCAATGGCAATGGCGATTCCAGAAGCGACTTGTATAAACGAGATGACACAGACGCCCCAAAAAAAGGGGCTTTTTGCCTTATTAGTAGGGACAAATAGCCGAACCCACTCGATCATGATCGCGACTTTGAGCAGAGGTAGCACGATGGAGTAAAAGACACCATAAACGAAGACCCACTGGATTGTTCATCAGGAATTAGCTGTCATGCATGGAAGCTGTTGGAATCGATGCTCACATAGGTGGTTGGAATAACGTCTATCAAACGAACATTCCACGTATGGACCATGTAGCCTGGATACTTAAGCATCTTGAAGCTTGAGAAGATCGCCCCAAACTTTCAGGGGTTAGCTGTCATGCATGGAAGCTGTTGGAATCGAAGATGACCTACGTAATTGCCCTAGAGAAGAAAATCGACGAGTGGTCAGTCAAGGGAGCTTCTCGCCTCCTTCACAGTGGTTGATTAGACGAACATATGCCAATATAGCCATCACTGTAACGCAAAAGAGTCAGCAAGCCCATCTATCACCTGCGACATATTCATGTTCCGTGCGAGTCTGGACGTTTGAGATTTCCAAGACTTCAGCGGGAGGGAAACACTCACTTTCTTCTGCTTGAAACTTTTTCAGCATGACGACACGGCCGTACATTCGGAGGAGGAAGAATATCGTGGTGATCACGAAAGTTCCCACCTGAACTCCCAAGGCGAGGTGGTTGCTGTTTGGCGGGTTGTCAAGATTCGAGACCTCGCCAGGAGGTGGAGGCATGGCAGGACCTTGCAGAGGATCCATGATGAATGTGGTTTTGGAGACTTTTCGGAACTCGTAAAGAAAAGAGCGTATAAGTGAAGATGGGACAGAGGACCTCCTCTGTTCCTGGAGCTAACGAAGGACGATTGCGAAGGTGAAGAGAGAAAGCCCCAGAACAAACAGAGTCAACTGCTGCGCGCCGCGCCTTGATCAGAAAACTTTTGCTTGAGATTTTTCTTCTCCTTCCTCTCCTTCAAGATTTAGGCTGGTGGAAGTGGGCGGGTCTCGTTTAAAGATAAAGTTGTTAAAGGGAATGGACTGTGTTGAAGATCAGGAGGCAAAAAGATTGCTCCAGACCTCCTCCTCATTCCTTTTTTTGTTTTTGCCTTCCCTTCCTTTTTCTCTTGCACGAACGGCACATAGTAAAACAAGGCAGTACGGAAATGATCTTCCTGCTTGCTCGGCTGCACCTATTATTACGGCCAACGGGCCAATGCTACCATGGATCCGGGATTCGAAACCGACATGGTCAGGCCACTCAGACTGCTTACAGTCAGGTGAAAGACTGGGGTCACAGAACAAGGACGCAAGACAAACTCGGCATGGTCGAGTCTTCTCTGAATGGGGCATTTCGGGTCCTGTTCAAAGTTGCCTGGTTGACTGGCGAGAAGACTCTGTTCAGGTAATACGAAGTACACACTCTCTTTCCTGTGAACTTTTGGCTCGGCCATTCTGCATTAGCCTGGTTTCCACTCCATGCCGTCTTCTCTCCTGGGTAAGACGCCTGAAAAAGGAATACGTTGATCGACCTCCTGAGATGACCCTTCAATGACAGTGATTCCCTTTGATCTACATCGACCCGAAGTGAGGAGAAATCAAATCAAGTTCGCTTATCCTCTTGATCCCCCAGTCTTTGCGGGTGGCAAGCGGACAACAGACAGACATCAACAGGGAATAGGCAAAAAGTCCAAGCACACGTCGAAAACTGGAAGACGTCCGTATTACGGTATTAAGACGGGAAGATGCTTCCTCCTGCTCTCGGGTTGCCTCACCGTATGCGCGTATTCAACCTCCAAGTCCCTCTTTTTCTCAAACTGCGCAGTAAGTTATCGTCTTAGTGACTTTGCATGTGCCTTGCGCGAATTTGCTGGACCCCCCTGGTCCGGCATTCATCTATGAAGTGAACTAGCTTCCCACCTTTTTCCAGGCTAATGCAGCAACCTCTCTTCCGGAAAGCAAAACCGAGCTAAGGGAGCCGGGATATGGGATATCGCTTCGACTTAGAGCCGGGGCGGGACGACCGCGTAAAGTCACGGCTTGTGGGAACGGGGTGGCAAGGGGTCCAAAAGTGCCCAGAGAGCTGCCGAGCGGTCTTGTCTTGCCCGCGCCGTTGAAGAAGGGGGGAGCTCGTGCTCGCACCTGCAAACCATCTGCCGGCTGAGACAATGCGGAGAGAGGTGCTGTATTAAGTAGGTTGCCGCTAAATAAGAGAGAAGGGAAACGTGTGCCGGAGCTATTCGACGTTGATATCGGCATGTGTAGCATCGATGCCACCACCCACCCGACGCTGTCAAGTGTCATGCAGGAAAACGCCACCTCGCCTCTCCCAACATACAAAATAGAAACAAAAAAGGGGGGACTTTGCACGTATGCATTTGTGCTTTTCTCCCTGTGTGCTGGGCCTGCAAGCTGAGCAAACCTCCCCCCTTGAAAGCTCCACCATCAAGAGACGCAGCCGCACCGCGGCGGTTGTTCCGCGCCACTTAGGCTTGATGCTACATTGCAGAGGAGCCGTTGACCCGGGTTCATGAAGCTTGCCAGGGTTCTCGTTGCCGGCCATATCAACTCGTAGTGTTGCCTGGCCTGCAGCTCCTCCTCCTGAATCCCCGCTCACGGCTGGCACCAAGCTTTCACCGCAAACAATGCTGGAGTCAAACTGGGGATATCTCGGGACTATCACATCTGACAAAGTCGGTCTCAAGGCCTTGTCGCTTGGGGTCGCATAAAGCAAGTTATCAAACGCTGAGCTAGTGTCTCTGTGCCGGAACGGTGGCTGGCTCAGGGGTAGCACCAGCGAGGCCCCAAAGGATCAGCTCAACGGAGTGCGGGTTGTTGATATCGATACCGCCACGAGTCCGAAGTGGCAGGTTGATGGTATATATTAGAGGCCAGAAAGGAGAAGTCGAGAACAACAAAAGCCGGAAAGAGGCAGAGGAAAAAGGAAAGATTGTAACAATCCCTCCTACAACACCTACGCTTCCCATCCCCCCTTTGTCACTACCTCCTCCTTTCCCGGCCCATTCGCTCTTACTCAAACACAACAAATTCAGCCAAAAACATGGCCCCAAAGCAGGAAGTCTTTCATCTTCACCCTCGTGGGTGGGAGAACGATCCGGAAAGGGAGACGTTTGCGGTTTCGACGCTGGATTATCTCACAGCCATGTCGTACAACAACTACTGCCTCTTCTTCAAGATGGACGACGCCATGAAGGCTCGGGCCGTGGAGACCATGAAGGAGGGCCTTGAGCGGACACTTGCTCAGGCGAGGCACCTGTGCTGCACCATTGAGAAGAAGGAGTCGGGCAGCGGCCACGAATACGTCAAGACCAAGGACAGCACGGTCCGTCTATTCGTGCAGTATCTCGATGCCCCCGAGGACGCGGACAAGTACCCGTCCCTGGAGGACATTGAGAAGGCCAACTTCAGCGCCGTTGCCCTGGGCGACCTTAAGCTCTGGAGTGTCGAGCCGATGACCTACGGCGAGAAGCCCGAGGCTCACCCCGATGCTCATCCCGTCGTGGCAGCATTCAAGATGAACTTCGTCCGGGGAGGATTGGTATTAATCCTTCATCACCACCATTACGCCGCGGACGTGATGGGATGGGCGGGTTACACCCGGCAGCTGGCAGAGAACTGCTTCGCCGCGTTCAACAAGACCGAGTTCCCCTCGTGGGACCCAAAGAATCTGGACCTTTCCCTGCTCTGCAAGCCGGAGCCCCCTGAGGACCAGAAGATTGACGGTCCTCCTGCTCCGGAGCGCCACCCTGATCACGTCCAGGGTGTCTGCTTGCTCTTCCACCTGCCCAAGAGCAAGGCCGCCGAGCTGAAGAAGTTGGCCCAGCCGGAGGAGGGCCAGCCGTGGATTTCCACGTACGACGCCTTTGTGGCCTACATCTGGCGCTCCATCACGCGCATCCGCGCCCCCGTCTTCAACCCTGACCCAGACTCGAAGCTCTTCCTGTGCGAGGCCGTTGACATGCGACGGCGCTTCACCAACCCCAGTGTCCCTCCGCGGATCCGGGGCAATGTCATGTTCGCGGCCCTGTCCACGACGGCCCCTGTCGAGGCGCCCACGGCGGCCCAGATCATGTCCGAGTGGCCGCTGTCCAAGCTGGCGCAGTACATCCGCGCCCTGACCAACAGCGTCACCCAGGAGAGCCTGGACAAGACGCTGGAGATGGTGGCCACCATCAAGGACAAGACGTCGCTCAACATCCGCATCGACTCCCTGCCACCCTTGTCGGTCCTCTTCACTGACCACCGCGATGCCATCATGTCGACGTCGGACTTTGGCTTCGGCAGGCCCATCACCTACCGCCACCTCACGGACCGCGTGACGGAGGGCGTCATCCTCATCTACCCCCCTCGCAGCAGCGATCCCGCCTCCGACGAGGGCCCCGAGTTCTCCTTCTTCTACGAGAAGAGGCTGGCGCAGGACCTCATCGAGGACAAGGAGTTTAGCAAGTACTTTGAGTACAGAGGCGTGGATGCGGAAGACGCCACTGCCCCGGCCCTCCTCAACTGATACCCCCCTTTGGGCTGGGGCTGCACCTTGTTCAATGACTTCCTTTTTTACTAGTATTTGAGCAGGCATATGATGTGTCACGGAATGATCAGACTGGGATGATGTTTGGACAATCTTACATACAAGTACTTTGTAATTTAATACATACACGATGAATCCATGCAAACCCTCGTCTTGTTCGTACTGTGCATGTAACTCGATGGCCCTCCATGGGTGCCTGGGACCTGGGACTTAACCCTCGCCCTGAATAGATTCCAGCGTGGTATCTCCCGAAGCCCGTGTGTCTGGGGGGACCGATGCGACATGTTACGTGGAGGCTCGCGTTGCGTTGTGGTAGCGTGATGGCATCATGCAAGTATCGGACGATTCCTGCTTTCAACTCCTCTCGTGATGGTTCCTTTCTTCTTCTTCTCACTGGGGCCCCATCGAAGGCAGACAAGTGTACAGCTTGGTTTTAACCTTGCCAACTCCGACTGCACTCAGGTCACAAATGGTCACCGCTTCTACGATCCGTCTGCATACTGCAGTACAAGTTGTTGTCTTGAGCCATAAGCGGCTGTGGCTTAATACCCCGGTCACGATGGCAAGGTATTCGGCGGCATTCGAGAACATGTAAGAGACCTAGGTTTCGGCAATGAAATTCCCCGTCGAGGGCAATTCTGGTGCCCGGGATTGTTTGTTCTAATCGGCATCGGCATCAAATTTTTGATTCCCGAGGGTATTAATTTCTCACCTAGTTGAAGACAGAGTCCACGTCTGCAAGTAATTATCGTGCTCTTTTTTCCCTAGCAAGCCGCCCCCCCCCCC
>LFMI01000731.1:36974-47920 GCA_001050175.1 Trichoderma parareesei | reverse complement strand
TGGAGACTGCGTCTGACGGGGAGGAGGAGGAGGAGGAGGAGCTGCTCGGTGATGAAGACATTGTGGCGGCGCGGAGAGGGTTTGTGACTTGGGAGGGGGGGAATGGAGGGGGAGAGAGGGGAGAGAAAGAGAGAGAGAGGTGAGGAGATGTTTGAAGAGAGAGGACGAAGACGTAGCTGCAGATGAGGTTGTAGGGAGTGTCTGCCAGGAGGAGGAGGAAGAGAAAGATCAAAATGCGACAGGATGATATAATGCTTGTGGTGCTACCTATGCAGTTAGGCGAGCAAGGGTAGCTGTACAAAGCAACATAAGATTTAGCGCTGGTGGGCAAGCGCGCAAGCCAGCTCAGGTGGGCGGACGGAGAGAAGGAACCTGTTCGGGCGGAGGGATGTCGTATGCAAACAGGATGTTAAATTGACCTGCAGAGCTATAAATCTCTCCTGTTTGAAACTATATAGAAAACTTCCTCGTGATGGTTGCCGTATGACTGCCTTTTGCACTTTTTCTGTGTCTCTGCTTCTTGACGATGCAGAAGCTTGTGATTCTGCTGGATGAGGTACTTCAAGTTGGTACGTGCACTCTGGTGCCTTAGCAGAAGCACATGTCAAAAGAAGGATTCGCACCACCACAACACCCGCGTCCAGGCATTTTCAACTGCCATTCCTCCTCACAAAAGACTTTCACTGCTCGACAAGACTTTCTTCTCTTCATTCATGCGTAGCATGACAAAGACACATTGTACAAACAAGTAACAAATGACCCTCTTACATGCATATCGCCGACCCAGTGCCATCAGTCCCGCCCCGAACCTCGGCTCGTTTCTCCGGGTCAAAGCGCGGACCAAGCCACGGGTCCTCCCCCCGCGCGTGACAAGCAGCCTCTAACACAGAATTGAACTTGGACAGCCATTTATTACTACTACCTGAACATGCTGAAAGAACCCTTCGTCAAGAGTGATCAGCAGCTCCAGCTGGAGAACCCTGATCTCCCTCTTAGTCACCGCGAGACATAACCTTGATGCATGCAAAAAGCAAAGTACCGGTACCTCGGTCTAATTGCCATCTTGCCGAAGCTCCCTCCAGTTCCCCCCAAAAAACCCGCCCGTGGGGTAGCAGAAAGAGCGGGGCCACTTTCTTGTCAACCCCACGTTCTGTCAAAGACAAGGAAGCAATCACATGCCAAAATCCAAGCCACTCTTTACCATGCCTTATACCTTTTATCCAACATGACGATGGCTTCGATCCAACTAAAGTCTCATCATATACAGAACAACCTCGCTAAATACCATCAGCATCAGCATCATCATCATCATCATCATCATCAAACATCTCTTCTTCCTCCTCCTCAGAAATCTCCCCGAGCGAATCCTCCCAGCACCTCTTCACATTCACCACAATCTCCTCCACAACGCTCCATATCCGCCTCCTGTTTTTCAACCCCTTCAATCGCGCCTCATTCTTTCTGATATCCGTATACAACTGATACCAGTTCGTCTTCTCCCTCGGCATCCTCACCGGCATCATCGCCCTCTTCTTCTCCAAAAACGCCCTCGTCTGCGCTTCCAGCTCGGGCGGCATGACTGGAGCCTTGGGCTCGTTCTCCTCCCAGATGGGATAAAATTCGGGCTCCATCGTTCTCAGAACGTGTGCCCTGCGGAGTCGCTCGGTGATATACGTTTCCTCCAGCTCGCGCTTCTGCTTCAGGTACGAAGCATCCGCCATGGCCCAGGGATACGGCGTCGCGTCATCGCACCACGCTTCGTACACCCACGGCATCTCTCGAACCAGAAGCGTATGCCACAGCGTCATCGGTAAATGGTAAAACGCCCTTGACGCCAGTCGCAGCGCAGCGATATCCTTTGAATCGAGCGTCCAGGCAATCGCATGCTTCAACTCCGTAGGCAACTTCCAAAACGGATCATCCCGCGCCCTGGAATCAACAACATCTCGCTCCTCCTCCTCCATCCGCTCCGGGAAAGGACTCCCTCGACTGTCAAATTCCTCTGCATCTGAAATGGCAGCCTCGCAAATCTCCCTGAAGCCGGGGATGAAGATGGGATTCGCAGCGAGGTACTCGGAGCCGAGCAGGCAGGCCCACTTCCAGCCCCTGTTCCGGGCGTCGACGACGTCGGGATGCCGCGTGCCAAACATGTTGCGGGAGCCGTTGCACTCGAGCTTCATGAGCGAGTCGAGGCTCACCGTGCCCATGCGCTGCTTGCTTATCCTGATGAATATCTCGAAACACGTAGGGTGAAAGGGGAGGACATAGGTTCCCCATCCGAAAAGCTAGTAGTTGTTCTCGTCAGCCATCTCATCCCTCCTGTGATAGCAGAGCATCAACACGCACATCTTTCCAAGTATCACTCAGATTAGACGCATTAAACCAGACCGCTCCTCCACGAATCGGCGCGCATCGCACGTCTCCTCCGTTGGGCGGCATGAAATCCGAAAGCCCCGTAAGATGGTACTGCCTGGACTCCCTCTCAAAGTCCATATCGTCATCGCTCGGCGTCCAGTCGTCCGTCTTCTTGTAGAGCCCCTGCACGGTATGGCAGTCCATCATCTCGTCGAGGGACAGTCTGTCTCCATGGTACCCACGGAGGTTGCAGCAGCCAGGACCAGCAATGTGCTCGTATCTGCGAGCCGTCGGGAGCGCCATGATGTGCATGTCGACATCAATGTCGTCGTCTTTCGCACCGCCATCAGGATCGTAGGGCGCGCTCAGCGGCAAAAAGTCCGTGTCGTACTCTGGTTGAGGATCGAGTCCGCTGGCCGTGAAGAACCACTGATCTCCCGACTGCGAGTCCTCGTCTGCGTCGCCATCAAACTCCTGAGAATCTGCCAACCCCATCTCGACCTCATCCTCCCCATCATTCTCTGCATCCGAATCATATTCCAACGGCTCATCATCATCATCCCCACCCTCCTCGTCGCTCTCAGGCACATACGTAGCATCATCCGGATCCTCCTCATACAGCCTCAGGCAAAACTGCAGCTCCCCCGGCGGCCTCCCCCGATACACCGCCGCGCACCCGCCATCCGGACAATCCGCCGCGTCGCTCCCCGTGACGGCGACCCAGTCCCGGCTCTTGTGCTTGCTGACATACGAGTTGCCCCAGGCGGCGCTCCGGGGCTCGCTGTGGGTGCGGATCCGGTTGATGTTGAAGGTGACGCCGCACAGCTGACAGCCCGTCTTGGTTTATCGATACTTAGCTCTGGAAGTTTCGGAACGATTGTTGTGGGTGCGTGGGGGAGAAGGCATCTCACCTTGTCGGTAGAAGCTGGTCACATGTGTCATCAGTCCGGCTGCAATGCAATAACAGTGTGTGTGTGCTCGTTCTTAACATACTCATTATACGAGGCGCACGTCTCGTGTACAACAGGCATATATGCACATGTACGATGCGGCTGCAATGTCAGGGTAAGGTGAAAGGATTATCACGCCTTCTCTTGCTGCCTGCATTAGGTACCGTATGTCCTGCTACCCCTCATGCCCCTCTGCCGTAGGAGTGATTGAGCCGGGCTGAACTATTGCATATGTGCTTACATACGCCGCCGTGTAACAATTTGGATATTGTTCGAGGATGGAAGAGCTGCTCTCAGTCAATCATAATCACCCGCAAGCAAGGCTGGACGGCCATATGGCGATTCTATTTGGCCATCTGATCACAGACTCTCATCATATCTTCTGGTGACAAGGAGACCCCACTTGAACCGTGCCACCAAAGGACTAGAGGTCTTGTTGCAGCCCAATGATTGCATTTGCTATCAGTGACTCCTTAACAATTCGGTAGCCAAGACTCCGTCGCCAGCCAGATATCCAAACGAATAGCAGATACCACCATGACCGAGCTATAGACAGAACCGTATTCCAAAACCCCCTACCCAAGCAGAACCCAGACTCGCACCAATACGCCAAGCTTTCCTCTTCACTTATTATACAGAAAACATGGCCGATTCTTGCAAGGCACTAAGCATAACCAGGCAAGCCGTGCCCTGGGATGTCATGCCAGCGCTTCAACGTGTCAACGTGTGTACTCCCGGGTAAATTATCGCTCTTCATTATCCCTTTCTTCCCCTTAGCAGCGCTGCGGCATCGTCTGGGTACATCCCCAAGCCGTCTGCCGTTTGGTACGCAGAGCAGGATGCCCTTTACCTAGAATTGCTTCGACGTCTGCGGCGGATTGGTCATGGCCCGCCCTCGAGCACACCAGCACCCGTTGTCGCCGTCCCTTTCTACCTGAATGACGGCATCGATGCCCTCCTTGAGCAAGTACTCTCGAACACGGTCCTTGGTGTCTTCCAGAGCAGCTCCGCGAGCCACCGTGACGTGAACAATGCCCAGCAACCGATCGCTTCCGTAATCGTCCATCCAGAATTTGGGCGTCGAGTAGCTCACAACACCTCGCTGCTGCCCAATGCCCGCAAGGACATTCCGCAGGTTGTATTCGACGCCCTCGGGAACCGTCAGGAGAAGCCGCCTCGCTGATGAAAACACAAGTGGCTGCGCCGACAGAAAAATGAGCGTCGCAATAAAGCAGGAAGCCAACGGGTCCCACCCGGCCCATCCCCAGAAGCTTGTCAAGACGGTGGACACAATGACTGAGACACTGCCCAAAGTATCTGCCAGGATATGCAGATAAATACCCCGCATGTTCTCGTTGTCGTGATCATGCCCGTGCCCATGTCCGTGGTTGTGGTTGTGATCGTGGCCTGAATGGGAACCACAACCATGATCATGCTTTTCACCGTGAGAGTGCCCATGACTGTGGCCGTGGTCGTGACCGTGATGGTGGTGTCCAAATGCCATCATGCCGACCAGATTCACAATTAGGCCGAGAGTGCTCACAACGAAGAGCTCGCCAAGACGTTTCGTCTGTGTCCCTTCCCACAAGCGTTCAAATGCCTCAAACGCGATTTCAACACTGAGCAGCCTAGAGAAAAAGAGTCAGAATCAGAAAGTCGCCACGAACTGGATGTTGAAACGCACATCAAGAGAATGCCATTGGCAAAGCCACTCAGAGTCTCGACTTTGCCAAAGCCGTATGGGAATCGCTGGCTCTTGGGCCACTTGCTCAAGACGGCTGCCAGTAATCCCACGAGCAGGGCCACGCAGTCAAAAAACATGTGGATGCTATCGCTAAGAAGGCCCAGCGAGTCGGTTACGTAGCCATAGAATGCCTGGATGATCATGAAACCAAAGTTTAGCCTGTGTATGGTGTCAGTCACCTTCAATTGAGCCATGACATGCCACAGCATAGACATACGACATGAAGTAGAAGATCCTCCTCGAGTCTTTCTCGGCCAGGATCGAGTAGAGTATGGGCCATCCAACCGTGTAGGGGAGGATTGTCCTGGTAAACAAAGACCGCTCAGAGCTATGGCCGTGGCTGGCTTCGTGACTATGGCTGTGGCCGTGGTCATGGTCGTGGTCATGGTCGTGGTCATGGCCATGAGGAGAACGCGAATGGGAGTGTGAGTGTGAGTGTGAGTGCGAGTGCGAGTGCGAATGGAAATGGGCGTGATCATGACTGTGAACGTAATCGTGGCTGTGGTCGTGATCGTGGTGGTGACTGGATTCCTCAATGGCTTCGGGTGTATAGCGACTCCTCCTCGCTTGGGACCAGTTCCCCGTTACTCCTACCGACGGCTTGTCGTGTAGCGATGTAGAACTGGCATTGGAGCCTTGCGAGTTGCTGTGGCCATGACGAGGAAAGCTGAACGAGTGCGCGTGCAAATGTGACGGTGAAGGCAGCGGTGGCGGTATGGAGTAGGTCTGCGAACGCGGCTGGGAGCGAGAGTGGGAGTGCGAATTGGAGTGGGAGTGGGAGTGTCCGTGGTCGTAGTGGTGTCCGTGATCGTGGTCGTGGTCATGATCGTGATCGTGTCCCTGGTCATCATGGTGGTCATGCTGCCGGCCTCGGTCCTCGTCGTCCTCTAGTTGTGAGGGCAGCGTCTCGCTCGACACCGTCATCCGCCAGGCGCTGAGCGAGGATGGCTGGGACTGCGTGTGCACCCGGTGCGTGTGTGTGTGCGGCAATGCCGACGGCATGGGCAAAGAGGCTTCCATTTGTGTCTGTTTGTCTCGTGATCAATTTGTGGTCGTTAAGTCGCGCAATTCTGCGTATAGTCGAGGCAATGATCCGCTAGATGCCACAAACGAACGCGTTGCCTGCTCGCTCTACGAGATGCGTCTCGCGGTCAATTATCGACCACCGCATCAAGCGAAATGGAGCGGCCAGCCGAAGCAATTGGTCGCGATAGAGGCGAATTTGGGGCGACAGACAGCGAGCGAGTGTGTGAGCCTCAGCAAAAGAGAGACAGAGGACGAGGCAGAGACGATTCCCCTCCCCCCAGCTGGGACTGTTGAAAGCAAGACAAGGCGAGGATGGAGCCAAGCTGGGCAGGCCACAGTAATAGGGGAGAGCAGAGAAGAGCAGAGGAGCGTGTGGACGGCATAGAAAGAGACCCGACTCGACTTGGCAGCACCGAGAAAAATACTTGCCGCTCCAGTGCTGCCAAGGTGCGCTATTCCAGCAGCGCAGTGACCGACTTTAGGAGGGTTTGCGGGGCACGTGGAGGCGCTGGTTGGGGGGGCTCCAGCGGCAGCCAGTGAGAGCCAGCGAGGGCCTGTGGGAGCGCTAGCGGTGTTATCAGCGCGGGATTAGCGGCAGGTACCGTCGCACCAGGAGCAGGACAGGGCGCGATACCCGCTGCATCTCGGGTCCAAGGAGGGCTCTACTACTGTCTGTTGGGGGGATGGAGCGTTGGTAGGGCCTTTCAATGGCCTACCAGATCCCATGGAGATGCAAAGCACAGGCGTCTTCTGATGGTATCACCCAGTACATCCATGGATGTAATAGAGCGCAGAGGGAAGTCGGTGGTTTGTGCCCAACGGCTGAGACAGATTAGATCCGATAAGGTACGATCAGGCTGATGCGTCGCTGCAATCACGGTGACGCAATAAGGCGGTCTGGAAAGGGGCCAAATTGTCAGGATCTGTCAGTGTCCGTTCAAGGTGCCAGACTGATAGACGAGAGACGGCAACGGCCAAGGCGACAACAGGGACATCCAAAGGGTAGAATATCATTCATGACCTTGTCGAGCTCTCTCTCTCCCCCCCTCTCTCTCTCTCTGTTTAGCCTCAGCCCCAACCGGTTAAAACCTAAAAGCAGCCGCGTGATGGTTCGAGGCGAGGTGTCAACTTGATGCTAAACGCCTAGCAGCACTTTAATTCAGCCATTTTCGATCCTCCAAAAGGACTCCCGAGCGAGACACAGGTTCTCAATTGGCTTGTCTGGTAGGTAGGGACATTGAATCCCAGAGGAGAAGCTTACTCAATGCATACGCCTGGCCAAAGAAGGCCAGTCTCCCAACAATCAGACAGATCTCGCACGCCGGATTATTTTTCACAAACAGCGTCGCAAGGACCCAATGTCTTGCATCCCGGCCGCACTGATTGGCCATCGGATCCATCCCCACGATCTCCATTGCATGTGGCGCCTCAGCAGATGGACAGGGATTCTGGCGATGACGGCAGGTCCATCACCAGCCACATGCGACCCTGTGCAACCTTGTTGCTGCGCCACAGAAAGTCACCAAATGGCGTTATCAAAACCTCAAGCTCGGTTGGCAGCAACTTGAAGCTTACCTTGCAAGTCAACCACCAAAGAAAGTCCATCGTCAGTAGAGGCGCCCAAATTGCGCTTTGCGTCCTCATGCAGCGCGTGTCGAGCCCTCATAAACTCTCTCACTGCATCGATGCACCTTGTGAGTGAGGGTATAGAAGGATTTGCCAGGCGTCGAGACTTCACCACCCTGCTCAGGCCAGCTGTCACTGTGCCTCTCGCCAACAGCACACTAGGCACTCATCCACGGCCAGCACTACCGAGATGTCGGCCACATATTACATCTCATTCGCCCTCTCCGCAGTCGTCGGCGGTTTGTCCGTCATTGCCCTCGGCTACGTCTGGAGCTTCATCCTGTGGCTGGGCAGGAAATCCCTTGACATCATTCCCACCCGCTACCAGCCAGCAGAGAAGCCAGAGGATGAGCACATTCAGATCCTCGTGGTGGGAGACATTGGCAGAAGCCCGCGGATGCAGTATCATGCCCTGAGCGTTGCCAGACACGGAAAGAAGGTCGACATTGTCGGTTACAAGGGTGAGAAACTGCACGGCATCTCACGTTGTTTGCGCCCACATGAGGCTCACTGATTTCTCATACTGGACGCATAGAAACCGCTAGGCATCCTGACCTCATCGGCAATCCCAACGTGACTGTCTATCCTCTTGCTCCCCAGCCTGAGTGGATTGCCTGGGGGACGCTGCCCTTTTTCCTCAACATCCCTTCCAAGGTCATCCAGCAGTTTTGGACCTTGTTCGCAACGCTCATGTACACTGCGCCCCCTGCTCAGTGGATCATCATTCAGGTAGCTTCAGCTCCATGAGTCCCAAAACTCGACCTCGTTTTGACCAAGTTGTAGAATCCTCCCTCTATCCCAACGTTTCACGTGGCGCTGTTCGTCGCCTGGGCTCGAGGTAGCAAAGTCATTGTCGACTGGCACAACTATGGCCACACCATACTAGCCCAAAAGTCCCTACTCCGGCCTCTTGTGCCCTTTTACAAGTTCTACGAGATGAAACTCGGGCGACACCTAGGAAACGCAAACCTCGCAGTCACAGACGCCATGACGAAGCAGCTCAAGGCCGGAGGTCGATTCAGCCTCAAGAACCCCGTTTACACGCTTCATGACCGGCCGGCCGAGATCTTCCAGCCCATTGTTTCTCCAGAAGCTCGACTGGAGTTTCTGTCACGCCTGCCAGAGACCAAAAATCATGCAAGGAATATTGTTGATGGCAACCTTCGTCTGATTGTGAGCAGCACCTCCTGGACGGCGGATGAAGACTTTGGCATGCTGCTCGATGCGCTGGTCGCCTACGCCACGCCCACCTCGGCACAAGAAGACATTCCCCCCATCCTCGCCATCATCACTGGCAAGGGCCCACAGAGGCAAGCCTACCTTGACAAGATCAAGGAGCTCCAGGATGGCGGCAAGCTCCCCGGCATCCGCATCCTCAGCGCCTGGCTGTCCAACCGAGACTATGCCTCGCTCCTCGCCGCCGCCGATCTGGGCATCTCCTTGCATAAATCCAGCTCCGGGGTTGATCTGCCGATGAAGGTGGTGGACATGTTTGGCGCGGGTCTCCCCGTGGCCGCCTATGCCGGGTTTGAGAGCATCGGGGAGCTGGTCAAGGAAGGGCAGAACGGCTGCGGCTTCGAGACGGTGGCAGAGCTCACGGAGATTCTGAAGCGGTTGTTGAGTCTCGAGGGCGCAGAGGAGCTGGCCAGGCTGAAGAAGGGTGCCATTGAGGAGGGTTCACGGCGGTGGGACGAAGAATGGGACAGTGTCGTCGGGCCATTGATAGGGGTACCCAACAAGTAGACGTAGGGCGACCTAAAACCCATAATAGACAGCTACTGAGGTAACCGCACTGCCGTCCCAGAGGCTTGATATATCTGCCTTTCTGTTGCTACTTAGTGAATAAAAACATTCTTCTTCATACCGCTGTCAAATTGCAATCAACAAGTCGAGCATTTGCCCCGGCCCTCAACGCAAGACGCCAAGTAATGCAAGCTACCAGGACATTCCGTCCCTCACCAAACGCCATCCTCGCTGTTATAACAACTAACAAAGAAATCTCCATCATACACACACTTCCCTCTCTCTCTCTCTCTCTCTCACCCCATCATACACGGTTTTTCCCAGGCGCACTTCCTTCAGTCCTCCCCAAGGCTCTCCCTGACGCACTTCCGACACCGTCTCCGATACTCCTTGTGCTTCCCCTCCTTCTCCTCGCGCAGCATCCGCGCCGCCTCGACGTTGGCCGGGCTCTCCTCGTTGGGGCTGTAAAACAGGCTGATGACGCTCAGCAGGATCGTCTCGGGCGTCTGGACGGGGCTCCAGCGCTCGGCGGCGGACTCGTACCCGTACTGGTCCTCCTCGGGCGGGTGCAGGATGGAGATGCACAGGGTGCCGTTTTCGTAGATGTTGGGGTGGAACGGGATCGGGTCCTGGAAGGTCAGGGACGGGGGCATGTGCGGGTAGTTTTCGGGGAAGACGAGTCGGGCGCGGAAGTTGCCTCCTAATTACCAGCCCAAGTCAGCTGGTTTTTCCTTTCCTTCCCTAGTCTCAACCATGGCTATCGTTGAGGATCAGGGTACTAATGGGAATGTTCTGGGGATTGCAAGGAGGAGTGTTATGTTTGGAAGGGAGAAGAGGGGAGTCTGGCGCACCGCCGTAGTATTTGCAGTCGTCGTTGATCATGAGCATCACCTCCCACTCAAACATGTTGCTATCGTTGACGAGGCCGCAGGATATGCCCGGCAGGTCTTTGCCCGTCTGGATCTCCTTGAGCTGGCGCTTCAGCAGCGACGCGGCGGCGGCACCGGCTGAAGCCATGGTTTCGATATTGCACAAGCTGGCTGGCTGACAGTACAAGATGTTGGGTAGATTCGCGTATGGTGTCTCGGTAGAGGCGAGGCGAGCAGACAAGACGTTGGGCGCAGGTCGGAGCGTTGTCGTGGGAGATTGGAGATGTAGGAGCTTTTGCTTGTTGAACTACTGATACCTAATGGCAGCAGCTGGAGTGGTGAAATCAATGACTGAATGGGGTGGCAGAAGGCTTTTGGAGGGGTTGCGGGGCTACAGGTCCGCTGTTCCGGCACTTGGTTGGGGTGGGCACACGATCATGGATCTAGGTACAACTGGACATCTCCGGCAAGGCCTGCACCTGGATGGCCGGGACTCTGGAGGTTTGCTTCATGTGACTTGCGTATAGAAGCAGTGAGCAGCGATGATGCATGCCAGCATGTTTGCTTTTCTTGTTCTACAGTTTACGAGCTGTACTCCGTCGCAATCCATGTCAGATGCTGCCACTTGTGTCA
>LFMI01000731.1:19137-36843 GCA_001050175.1 Trichoderma parareesei | reverse complement strand
AAAAAAAAAAAGTCACTTCTTCGACGTGCCAAACCCGGTGAATCCCATCTGCGCCATCATATCGTCCTCGTCGTGCTCGCCCTCGATCCGCACATCCTCGCCGTACTCTGTCTTGACCTTGGCCGCCTGTTCCTTCTCCTGCCGCTTTCTCTCCGCCTCTTCTCTCCGCTTCTTCCTCTTCTCTTCTGCTTCCTTTTCCATCTCTTCCTCTCTTAGTTTCAGCCTGTCTTGTAAGCTCGTGGCTTTTTCTTTCTCGAGCTCTTCTTTCCGGCGAATGTAGTACTCGATCCGCGCGTGCACCTCTTCGACCGTCGCTCGCTTGACCTCTGTCGTTTGTCCGGTGTTGAGCAGATGCTGCGTCGTGTTCAAGTGCTACGCGTAGCCAATTAGTCCTGGATTTCACAACCAAGCCTCCTCCATCCTCCCATGAATCTCATATACATACCTCCACCCATTGCAGATTGTCCTTGAATGTCAGATCACAAGCCTCGCAGTAGAATCCAGCGCCTCTTCCCCGTTTGCCGACGCCCGCGCCCGCAGGCACCAGCTGCGTCTTGCCAACCTGCGCGCTGACATCGATGATATTCCGCCGCGCCGATGTGTACGTCTCGTTGCCTGTCATGGGCTTGTGGTACTTCTTGCCGGCCAGCTTGGCCTCGTATCGCGCCTTGCCCTCTTCCCGCTCCTTTTGCTCGCGCTCCTTTGCCTTGGCCGCATATTCGTCGAGGTCCCAATTCTTGCGGAAGTCGGTGTCGGAGGCCGCCTGTCCGTAGGCGCTTTTGTTCTTTGAGTCGGACATGGTGACAGCTGAACTTATATGGTGTTGGACTATGGATGCAGAAGATGGAAGAACTGGCGCAAAACGGGCAGATGCTAGAAGGCGGCCTTGACGCGACACCAAATCAGATCGTCGATTGCTTTTATTTGACAGTCAGCGGCAAGACAAGGATCAGCCGGCGCTAAGATAAGAAATCGTCAACCCCACCGCGGGGCAGCTCTCAAATACTAATCTGATCAACTTTTCCACTTGGACGTCTCGCGACAATTTGCATGTGTCAATCGAGCCAAGATGCTGTACCTTGTTGGACTCGGTCTCTCGGACGAGACGGACATCACCGTCAAGGGCCTCGAGGTGGTCAAGAAGGCCTCTCGAGTCTACCTTGAGGCTTACACCAGCATTCTACTCGTAGACCAGTCCGTCCTGGTATGCGCATGCGACAAACCTCGATGCTCATGTTGGCAAAAACAGCTAACGCTGACACTCAAAGTAGGAAAACTACTATGGCCGGCCCATAATCGTTGCCGACCGCGAAATGGTCGAGTCAAATAGCGACGAGATCCTCAGGGACGCGCAGACTGAGGACGTCGCCTTTTGCGTTGTCGGAGACCCCTTTGGGTTTGTCTCCCCCCCCTTGGACTCAACGCGCCAACCTAGGTACGGCGTAACTGACGACTTCATTACAGAGCGACTACGCATACCGATCTCGTCATCCGAGCCCGCGAGCTAAAGATCCCTGTGCGAACTGTCCCCAACGCCTCCATCATGTCCGGCATTGGAGCCTGCGGCCTCCAGCTCTACAACTTCGGCCAAACCGTCTCCATGGTCTTCTTCACCGAAACATGGAAGCCCTCTTCCTTCTACGACCGTATCAAAGAAAACCGCAGCATTGGGCTGCACACCTTGGTCCTTGTCGACATCAAGGTCAAGGAGCAGAGCCTGGAGAACATGGCCAGGGGCCGACTGGTCTACGAGCCTCCCCGATACATGACCGTTGGGCAGTGCGCGCAGCAGATGCTCGAGATCGAAGAGGAGCGCAAAGAGGGCGTCTACACCAAGGACAGCTTGGCCATTGGCGCCGCTCGTGTTGGCGGCAAGACGGAGAAGTTCGTCGCGGGGACGTTGGAGGAGCTGTGCTCTGCTGATGAGGAGCTGGGACCGCCCTTGCATAGCCTTGTCCTGCTGGGCAGGAGAGCTCATGATTTAGAGCGCGACTACGTGCGCGAGTTTGCTGTTGATAAGGAGAAGTGGGACAGGATATGGAAAGAGGAGTACGGACATCAGTGATTTGTGCATTACATAAAGGTATTGGAAGAGCCAGTTCGATTCATGATCAGCCTCGACAGTGAAAGTACATGTGATATGCCATTATTGTTTCCTATAATTACATTTTATCATTTCGTCGTGATATCATTTGCTTCTTCAAATTTTCTCAAACTCCGACTTATTCGAAGAACGCCACTGTCCAATCTCTTCGGCCGAAATCTCGCGCAGCTTGTTCACCTGCGCCGTCTTTCCGGTGAGGACTCCCTGGGCAACCTCAGCAGCACGGCTGAGGAAGTTGCCAAGCTGCAGCGAGTAAGTCACACTGGTGGTCTTGACACGAATCACGCCAAGTCGGGGGTCGTTCTCCGAACCGTCGTGAACGCCGTCACCGAGGTCGCCGAGCCACGCCTTGAGGCTGCTGCTGTATGTCTTCTTGACCAGCTCGCGATCCTTGACGAGGCCGGCCTGGCCAGAGATGGATGCCCACTCGCCGGAGCTGTTGATAAAGGAGACGTTGACGTGCGGGTCGTCGGACAGGTCGTGGGTCTTGCCGGACTCGTTGTTTGTGTGGAAGAGAAGGTCGATGCCTCCGGATTCCTGTTCATGTAAGTCAAGTGGTAAGACGACAGAGCATAGGACTCATCTTCACGTACCGTTGCGGCCAGAGCCATGCAGCGGGAAACCAGGTTGTTCTGGGAAGAACCAGCCTCGATGGTGGTCATCATGCCAAACTTGCACTTGGTGATGAAGTTGACGAGGTCAGTGACCTTGGTCTGCAGATCGGCCTCATCTTTGTTGACGGCGGTGTACGGGTCGGCGGGCTTGTTCTCAGACGACATTGTGATAGATTTGGTGACGACTTGGTTTCAGAATTGGAGTGATCTGTTTCTTGACAGGATGGGATCAATTGGGTGGATGCGGTCTTTGATGGAGCTTGAATGACTTCGATGCAGACAGCTCTGGTTTTATAGATCACACGACTTTTGGAAAAGTCACAGTCGTCACAGTCCTCCAGGCCTTGTTATGATTTACCACATTCATCATATAGACGTAACCTGGAGTTCTCCCGAGTGTCATCAGGCGAAGAGCTGCTACATGAGGGCACGGACATGACGTCAAGAAGGCTGTTCTTTTGGCCACAGCTGCACGTACCGAGACGGTATGACTGGCTGGACTTGGATCGAGCTGTTCGATTTCCTCGAGGGCAGAGCTTAGCTGGAGATCGGCTGAAGCCAAATTTAGAGCCTATCATCTCGTCATCCGATCCTGTCCCTCGACAGAGTTCTTGCTGCATCCTGCTACCAGGAGCCTGCAGGGCGCCCACTAGGGTACCGGATCACTGTTTGTCTGTGAGTGGATTCAGGTGCACAATCTGATAACCAACGGATTCGAGTGCCGAGACTTGAGCAGATAAGATTGGAGCTGCGATAGACGCCGACGTACCAAACAACAGCATCGATGTCTGCTACTACCTATTCGTTGGAGCTTTATGTATATTCAATTACAGGTAAGGTGCCTACTTATTACCTGAGAGGTAGCATCAGCTGCACTTGGCTAGCTTCTCCGTAGCCAAGCTTTATCATTCAATCAATCTATCAATCAATGGCCAAATTGCTTCCTCCAATGCTTGATGACTACGACCTTGGCCAGCTCGCAGGACCCGGAAATCGGACCGCCTTCGCATCAAGCAGCGATACCCGCAGCAGCGCCTTGTTCACCAATACCTCGCAAGTACTCACTGCAGTCTCCAACAGATGGGTGAGCTCCAGTAATTCCCGCCGCTGACAGCCCAGCTCGTCACCTGATAGCGCGTTGTTCGGCAAGAACAAAGCACCACCGAGCTCGAGCTCGCACCTGCTACTGCCCAAAATAGTGGTAGGTCGTAGCCAACCAACCCACACCGCGGATGCCGCAATCCCAAGGCCGCTCCTTCCCATCCCCCGCGTCCGTCTACCCTACCGGCCGTTTATTTCCACCAAACGAACTGTGGCAGGCACGATCGTGCGATTCGGACTGCTGCTACATACTACAATACTACTACCTAGGTAAGGTTGGTTAGGTAGAAGGTGCTAGGTCGCTACTGCCTCCCAGCGGGCGGATAAAGTCCCTCCTCAACCGTCTGCTGCCGTTCGCACAGGGAAGGAGGTGGCGGCTTATCAGCTCGGTCGCCGGGCAGGAGCAATCCCCATCCCACTCTCTCTTCCTCTTTCTGGTGGTTTGCGACCCAACGCCCCAAACCTTTTGCCGGCCACATCACCATACCCGTCCTTTTCCTTCTTCTTCTTGCCTCTCTTTCTCTCTCACTCGGTCATTCATCCTCCTCCTCCTCCGGGTTGTGCGGCTCGCGTCTCTCACCAGACAGCGAGTCAAGTCTCATTTTCCTCCTCCTTCTTCTTCTTCGTTTCTCCGTCAATTCTCTCCATTGTCCCTCACCTTCATCTCCTGGCACAGTTCCCGGATCATCCTCGATCTGGCCATTGCCCACCCAATCGGCGTCGGCCAGCTGGTACTCAAGGTCCCTCCCTGTTTGTCGCCAGCTTGCCTGACCGTCTCTTTCAATTGTGATTCACAGTCAATCGTGGCCGGTCTCTCTGCCCGTCACTTTGTCCAGCAGCAACGGGAGCCGGCATCCCCTTTCATTCACAGTGTCGGCAGAAGGCCGAGGAGGAGAAGAATTAAGCTGGATTGAGTCGCACAAGGCTGGCTGCTTGTGTGTCGTTATCCTTCTCCGTCTTTCTCTCCGACTCCTACTTGACTTCACACCTCTCGAGTTTTTTCTTCCCTTTCCTTGATTTTCATCTTGTTATCGTGCGCATCGTGTTCGGTCGTCAATTTTCAATCGGGTCATCTCATTCGGCGTATCAGCAGCTTTGTATTGCAGGTCATCTTGTCTGGTGTTTTCTGTTGTTGAGATTTGATACGAAACAGTCGTCGGGGCTTGTCGCCGCTCTTTGTATCTTCCATTGGAAGGTATCTCATATACCCCCTTTTTTCGACACTTCCATTCCCGCGTCGGACATCGCAGCAAGATGACAGGACAGGTAAGGAGACATTCTGCTATTTCGACTCGTCAGATCAAGTGTTGATGCCCCTACAGCTTGTGTTTCCGTGGGAATGCCGCGACAAGGAAGACCAGGCATTCGCTGCCTACAATAATCCTCTTCGCCGGACCAACCAACTGCTCGTCGAGGAAAACATGAGACTCAAACGGATCCTTCGCGAAAATGGCATCGCTTGGTCACCCTTGGCGCAGAATCATCTGAATCAGAATGACCCTACGAGACGCAAGACCCGGTCATCCACCGCCGCCGGCCTTGGAGATGCGGCTTCGCCTTTTCTACCCACCGAGGTCCTCTTGCGGATTCTCAAGTTTGCCATGAAAAGCAAATACCCCATCATTGACCCGCTCAGTCCCGTCACGGCCGAAAATATCACGGACGAAGAGAAGAAGAGAGGCAACCAAATCGCCATCCACTTCTTGGCAACATGCAAAGCAATGCAAGCCGAAGGCACACGGATCCTCTGGGAGTCGAACCACTTCATCTTCACCACCCCTCAGGCTCTGCGCAACTTCAGCGAGCTCAGCTTCCACTATCGGCACAAGATTCTGCACATCAACCTCCGCATCATTGCCCGCTATTACGATGACCAGCGCCGCAGGCACAAGCTCGAACGCTACTATCACCCGGATCTGAAGAGGGATCAACCTCTCAAGATTCAGATGCGCCCCAAAGAGTCGCCTCTTGTGCGTGGCGGCTTCCGCTGCTACACCTGGAATCAGGTCATTGATTTCCTCCTGGCTCTGCGTGCGCCTTACGATCCGAACTACAAGGACAAGAAGAATCCGAGACCAAGGCTCCTTCCCTCACTGTCGTCGTTGCGGCTCGACCTAGTCAACTTTTCAGACTCCCTCTTGCCATTTTCTGGATCTGAGCTCCACGAGGTAGCCTCCCACGAGCTGGGGTGCACATTAAACGAGCTTCAGGTGACGGGGATGCCATTCGATGACGTCGGCATGAAAGCTTCTGCCGAGCTCAGTGGCCTGGTGAAAGATGAGGGCCTCTATCTCGATGCATCTGCTGCCTTCATCGCCCTTCCCAAGGGTCTGCAGAGCCTCTCGGGAGACAATTGGTGCGCTCGAGTTATTAGAGCATACAAGGATCTCAAGGACGAAATGGAAGAAGAAGGCCTTGGATTCGGCGGTGATGAAGACGACGACGAGCAGTTTCACCTGCATTCCTTTGAGGGCTACCACAAGGTGGGCACGCTGCCCGCTGCCCCCTCTGAGGAAGGCCATCCTCCCTCGACTCGCGAGGAGAAGAGAGTCATCTGGAAGAAGGTTCCCGTCGCCCGCGAGTCGGACAAGCGCATCTGGATCCAATTCTCCCGTCTCAACGGCTATGAGGTTGAGGAATCGGTTTGGGATAGCGACGACGATCGCATCTGTCCATGCTGCGGCGATTCGCACCCTGGCTCGTCCATCTTTGGACTCATGAGCGACTACGAGTGAGCGGCTCGACCTGTTGTGTTTTGTGCAGTACCCACGTGTGATTTGAGATAATGAAGGTATTTACGGCGGCAGACAGAGGTTACCTAGTATTGTGTGCTTAGATACCCCCGCGGTTGGTGGCCAAAAAGGGAGGTTTGTTAATTGACGGAAGAAAATACAGTGGGTTAAACAGATACTAGTATGAGATTTGCGACGCATGCAATTCATTTATCTGCTGTCTGATATAGCGATGGTGTCGTCGATGGTATAAGACGTGACTGACGATGTGGTGCCTCACTTGGCGAGCATCCTTAATTCCTGTATAATTCAAGACTGCACGAGCGGACCATGGCCATGGATGTTGTCACTCGTGCTCTAACGGGCCATGAGTTCTCGATTCACAGCAGCTCCTTGGATACCCAATACTTATGTGGATGTCGCAGGCAACAGTTGTAATCTGTTGTGTCAAGGCGTTCGACATCAGCAGATGTAGGGTAATATCATGCATGGCATGTTAGGAGGCGAACGAGTGCCCAACGCCCGGTTGCGTACATGTACTACCTCAATTGGAGACCACTCGAGTAGGTACCTCGACAAGTTCGTTGCCATGTCGAGTTCGGATTGTTCTGGTGTGAAGTTGAAGTAGAAAATACTGCCAGGTACAGCAGCATTCCAGTCTCCCTGGCAGGTATGGAGTACGGCGGTATCACGAAAGACAGCATTCATCGTCAGACGACTTGGATAGCGGTCACTCAGGGACGGCCAGGGAGCAGCGCACACTAAAACCCACGTCCCAGGCGCGCAGGTACGGGTCCGGCTCAACTCAATCCAACAGCCCGACTCCACCAACCTGCTGCTATTATCGCCATCTTCATCTTCAACACGATTCCCTAGAGTTTCTCCCTATTGCCCCTTATTATCACTCGCCCGGCAGCGGTCGACGCTTCCAGCTCGTACCACAACGCAGCACCTGACCAGAAGGCAGAGACGGCCGAGGCTCGATAGAAACCCCTCGTCATCCCCCCAACCCGCAATCCCGGCCCATGCCACAGGGCGCCGCTCCAGCATGAGCATCCGCCATGCCCCTGCCAGCGCTGCTCTCCTCCAGCGATAGGTCGTCCCCCCTCGGCTCGTCCTCGAGCAAGGCGCGCGCGGTGCCCGCCGTCGACGGCGACATCCCGCCCGAGTTCATCCACGACGAGGCACAGCTGCCATGTATCCCGCCCGAGCGACCGGACCTGCGCGAGCTCAACTGCGGGCTCGAGGCCCTGGCGGCCGTCTTCCCCGACGTCCAGATTGAAGTCTTTCGGGAGCTGCTGGGCAACTTTGACGGCGAGTCGAGGCTGGCCCTGGTGGCGGATGCGCTGCTGAAGAATGGGGCCGTCTGGGTCAAGGGACGGTGGAAGGTTGCCGGTCCGGAGAGCCACAACAGACTGCGGCCGGGGAACGGCGACAACAAGCAGCGGGACAAGGTCAAGTCAGAGGCTGAAGCGAATGCGGATCAGCCGGGCAATCGACTGGTGCCGAGAGCCGAGATCTTTCGAAGCAACGAGTACAAGAAGGCGGTTCAGGCGCTTGCGTGGCAGGAGTTCAAAGGCCTGTCCAAGTCGACCATCAATGCGGTGCTTGCCGAGTCCAACTACTCGTATCTGGACGCTCGGAGGATCCTTGTGACGCTGTCATCTAAGTCGTGGCGCTTCACCATCTCGTCCATCTTCATGAGGCGGAAGCCCGTCGCGACGGGCGAGGCGGAGCACCACCCTCTAGTCCGCTGGCACAAAACCGGCCAGGGCCCTAACATACCTACGATACGATCTACGGGGAACGCCGAGCTCGACCGGGAGCTATACGATGCGCTCATCCGGCCCTTGAAGGAAAAGGACAGACAAGAGCGGGAGGCAAAAGACCGCGCGGCTGCTGTGCTGCTGAACAATGAAGAGGCCGAGGAGGCGGGCGCCGTCCACGAGTGCATGTGCTGCTTCACCACTGGCGCCTTTGAGGAATTTACACACTGCAACAGGGACGCACACATGATTTGCTTCCGCTGCGTGCAGCACTCCATCAAGGAGGCCATCTTCGGCCAGGGCTGGCAGAGCAGCATCATCCCCGAGATGGGGACGCTGAGGTGCATGGCTGTTGGCCGCGAAGAGTGTCCCGGATATATCTCGTCCGAACACATGCGCAGGGCCATGCTAGAAGAGAAGAAGGGGGCCGAGATCTTGCACCAGCTCGACCAGCGGCTTGCGGAGCATGCCCTGCTTGCCGCGAAGCTACCACTGGTACACTGTCCGTTTTGCAATTACGCCGAGATTGACGACATTTACATGCCCTTTGAAAAGACAAAGTTGCGGATCAGGGTTGCTGGCGTCATCCACCTACTATTTCTCTTCCTCTGCTTCCTCTGCGTCGTCCTCGTCTTTCCCCTGGCCGTCATATCGTTTGGCGTTGCTTTGACGTTCACGTCCTGGCGAACTTTGTGGACGCAGATGTCGACTGAGTGGAGGCACGCCCTTGGCAGACATTGCCGGCGCCGGCGTGGGCTGCAATTCTCGTGCCAGAATCCCGAGTGCGGCCGCGTATCCTGCCTGTCGTGCAGCAAGGTCTGGACGGACATCCACGTCTGCAACGAGTCGTCGCTGGTGGCGCTGCGGACGCAGGTCGAGCAGGCCATGAGCATGGCCATCAAGCGGGTGTGCCCGCGGTGCAACACGTCGTTTGTCAAGAACGCGGGCTGCAACAAGCTCACCTGCCCCTGCGGCTACAAGATGTGCTACGTGTGCCGCGCGGACCTGACCGAGGAAGGGTACCGGCACTTTTGCGACCACTTCCGGCCCGACGGCGACCCCCGGCCGTGCCTCGAGTGCGAGCGGTGCAACCTGTGGGAGTCGGAAAACGTCGACCAGGTGCTGCAGGAAGCCCGCGAGGAAGCGGAGCGCAAGTGGAAGGACACGGAGAAGAGGGACCTGTCTGCGCCGGAAAAGGCGTTTCTGGAGACGGGCATCGCGGCGCGGGCGACGGGCATGGGCAGCGTGGAGCAGATTCTCGCGGCGGGGAGGATGCCTTCGCTGGGGGAGGTTTTGGATATTGTCGTCGAGATGGTTCTCGTGTGATTTTTTCGAGAGAACGGCCGGTAAATGGGGGTGTGATGAGAAGCATTGATTTTGTTTGATGAATTTCTGAATGCTATGATTTTATTTCTGGCTTATCGTCGGCGTTTTTCTTCCATCTGTTGCTCTCTCTCTCTCTCTCTCTCCTTTATTCATCTATGCCTCGAATTTTGTCTGATCTTCTTCTGCGAATAACTGCTTACGATGCAAGATATGAGCATTTTTTTTCTTCTCAATTTCTTGATGTTTCTGCTCCATCTGCTCCTTTAGTTGTGTGTTTCTTTCGTCCCTTGTTTTCTTCCTTAATTAGGCGGGCTGGAACTGGGAATAGCATTCTTCTTTGGACTGAGCGTTTGTCAGTATACAGAATGTCGAGATGAAATGGATAGATTGTTCCTTGGATTCCCACACAGATACGATGAACTCTACGTTTATGTGATCCATCATTTTGGCGGGCAATCTAGCTGGACTTACACTCAATCAGTACATGACTCTCTCTCCCCCTCAACTTCTTAGAATCCCCCCCCCCCTTCCCCCTTATACATCAAGCATCATCAACATTCCCCCCCCTCAAAGAAGCTCTGCCGCAGCGCCCCCAATGCACATCTTCCCCGTCTCCCTCACCCTACACTGAAACACAACCCTCTTCCCCTCCCTCCACATCTCCGTCACCACCGTCTCCCCAGGAATCACCGGCCCCGCAAACCTCACCTTGATGTTCCTAAACGCACCGAACCGATCATACACGGCCTTGCCCGCAATCCCAAACGTGCACAGCCCATGCAGAATCGGCGCCTTGAACCCTCCCATCTTTGCAAACCCGGGATCAATATGCAACGGGTTATAATCTCCGCTGAGCCGATAAATCGCCGCCTGATCCTCCCCCGTGGCCGTCTCGACGACGACATCCGGCGCGCGCTTGGGAGGCTCGTTAGCCGCCGTGGCAGGACCCCTGTCTTTACCCCGTTTCAAGCCGCCGAAGCCGCCGGAGCCGCGCAAAAAGACGGTCATTTCATTGTAGAAGACGGGCTCGTTGTTTTCGGCATTGATCGTGGTGACGCCTGTCTTGACGATTGCCGCGGAGCCCTTGTCGACGACCTCGAGGAGCTTTGCGCGGGAGACGAGACGGCCGGATGTAGGGAGGGGAAACTTGCGGATCTCGAGGTACTGCTCTCCGTGGAGGAGCATCATCGGGGAGAAGTTGGGCACGAGGGCGTCAAAGTCAAAGGGCGTTTCGGCGGAGAAGGGGGGGATGACGCCAAAGGTTGGGAGGGGCTGGAAGTCTTCTGCGCCTTCGCTGTTTCGTGGGCAAACGAGGAGAGAAGTTTGTTAGGCGAGTCTTTTGTAATTCTTCTTCTGAGTGATGGATGTATGGTATCAAGGGCGCAAGGGGGTATTGAAATTTTCCATATGTGATAAAGGGGCAGAGTTTTGAGAGAGAGGGGAAAGAGGATGACTTACAAGACGTATTTGAGTTCCTTTCGCTTGGCTCCTACGCCAATGTTGTACAGAATGACGTCTCGCTCCGTGAAGCTGTACTCGGTGGGATCGCCCTCCTTTTTGAGAGCCTCGTCAATGGCGGCGAGATACTCGTTGCCTGCGGGAGCAGCAGCAGCAGCAGCAGCGGAAGAAGAAGAATCACCCTGAGCCTATGACACAGAAAAAATCGACACACACAAATTAGCACAGACTTCTACTTGAGAGCGAGGCAACCAGTGTCTGTTTGTTGGACATCTTCCTTCAAGGGCATCTCTTTCATCTTTGGGAACTATCCAGTATATATACAAGGGGACATGATAGATGGTGGTGATGATACAAGTGTGCTCCCACATGCTAAATCATGACGGACGGAGGCGCATAACAATGCAAGGAGAAGAAAAAAAAAGTGAGAGAAAAAAAAGAGCCATTTGGATCCTCTCATACCTTGTTCTCGATATTCTTCATAATCTTCTCCAGGCCGTCCTGCGCCTTCTCGGGATGATCCGCCCGGCCGTCGTCAAAGTTGATAATCTCGTCCCAGTGCTTCACCACCTCCTCCGGCACCAGCGGCTTGTTGACGGGGAAGCCGTGGCCGCCGGTCCGCTGCCAGCGCGTCTTGCCGCACCAGCCGCTGCCCACCTCGTACAGCCCGCCCGTCGGGTTCGGGCACTTGTCGCTGCTGAGGGCCAGCACCAGCGGCGCAATGTAGTCGGGCTTGAAGGCGTCCACCATCTCCTTGGGCATGATGGTGGCCGTCATGGCGGTGCCGGCGTTGGGGGCGATGGTGTTGACGTAGATGCCATACTTGAAGCCCTCGAGGGCCAGGGCGCGGGAGAAGCCGAGGATGCCGCATTTCTGTCATGTGTTAGATCGTCAAATCTATATATATATATACATCATGAGGAGAAGAGAGAAGACTTACAGCAGCGGCATAGTTGGCCTGGCCAAAGTTGCCATAGATGCCAGACGTGGACGTCGTGTTAATCACGCGGCCGTACTTTTGCTTGAGGAAGTAGGGCCAAGCAGCCTTGGTGACCTTGTAGGTGCCGCGAAGGTGCACGTTCATGACGGGGTGCCACAGGTTGTCGTCCATGTTGGTAAAGGCCTTGTCACGCAGGATGCCGGCGTTATTGACGACAATGTCGACGCGGCCAAAGGCATCAATGGCAGCCTTGACGACGGCATCACCATCCTCGGCGGACGCCTTGACGCCCACGGCCTTGCCGCCGAGCTTCTTGATCTCCTCGACGGTGGTGTCCGGGTTGACCAGGTCGTTGACGACGACCGAGGCGCCGTACTTTGCAAAGGCCAGAGCGTACGCATGGCCAATGCCCGCACCGGCGCCGGTGATGAGGGCGACGCGGCCGGTAAAGTCAAGCTTCTCCCCCTGCTCGCTGGGGCCCATCTTCATCGACTCCTCCAACAGGGTCATGAAGTCGTTGGGGCCCGAGGGGTACTGGGGGTTGGAGAAGTCGACGACCTTGTTCCACTGCTTCAGGATGGCGCCGGGCGTGTACGAGTCGTCGGCCTTGAGCAGCAGGCCGCTGGACCGCTCCCAGCGCAGCTTGGCCATGTGGCCGGCGCCGGCCTCGAAGATGCTGCCGTTTTCGGTGGTGTTGTTGGAGTGAACCAGGACGGCGACGAGGGGCACGATCCACTCGGGGCCGAGGGCCTTGAGGACGTCGGGGGGCATGACGGTCTCAGTCATGCGGCTGGCGGCTGTTGGGTGTTCCGCGTTAGCACGAGTTCTCGATCTCGAAGAAGGGTGAGGAGGAGGATTTTGCTCATACCGATAGGAGCAATGACGTTGGACAGAATGTTGTACTTGGCACCCTCCTTGGCCAGCGTCTCGGTGAAGCCAACCATGGCCAGCTTGGCAGCCGAGTAGTTTGTCTGCCCAAAGCTGCCAAACAGACCAGCCGCGGACGCAGTGTTGATGACGCGGCCGTACTTTTGCTTGCGGAAGTGCGGCCAGGCGGCGCGGGTGCACTTGTAGGCGCCCGTGACGTGGACCTTGATGACGAGGTCCCAGTCCTCGTCCTTGATGTTCTTGAAGGCGACGTCGCGCAGGATGCCAGCGTTGTTGATGAGCACGTCGATGCGGCCAAAGGCCTTGATGGCCGTCTCGATGATGCGCTCGCCGTTCTCGACGCTGTCGTAGTTGGCGACGGCCTTGCCGCCGGCCTTTTTGATTTCCTCGACGACGACATCGGCGGCCTTTTGAATTCACCAAACGTATTAGCTTGTTGTTCTGCCAGGGACGGACACTGAGGAATGGCCTGCAGAGTTATTCCGAGGGGTCACCGCACCTTTGTAGAGTTGCCCTCGCCCTTGAAGGAGCCGCCCAGGTCGTTGACGACGACGCTGGCGCCCCGCGAGCCGAAGAAGGTGGCATAGGCCTTGCCCAGACCGCCGCCCGCGCCGGTGATGACCACCACCTGGCCGTCGTATCGCAGCTGGTCAGACATGAAGTCGGCAATTGCTGTGTGGTGATTTGGTGGTGGTGGTGTTGATGACGGCAAAGAGAGGAGAGTCAGGAGAGAAGAAGAAGGAGAAGGGAACGGGTATCTAGTTGATCAAACAAACACGGGGAGATGAAGAGGGAGGGAGGAGGAGGAAGAGGTTGCAGGAATCAGAAGAAAGACTGAGAGAGAGAAAGCAGAGACGTCGCCCGTGTTTAAGAAATGCGGACGCATCGGCTGTCGATGCCTCGGCTTGAGCTTCTCGGTGCGGGTACACGAGCGTGGAGAGGGTACATGTACTTGGCTGCTTGTACACCGTAGCCGCGCCTTGTACCGAGCCGAGTTTTAGAGCTGGGGGAGGCGCTAAGCTGGAAGCGGGATACCTGGGGGAGAGGGAGGCATCAGAAGAGGGCGGCTTGTTCACATGCTTTTTCTGCGTCAGACTTCGATGGCGGGATGGAGCATTTGCGGGATACATTCACGTGTTTCGGTCAGCCATGGCTGGGACAACAGGTATAGGTAGGTAATGGTAAACATCAAGACAGCCTTATTCGTGATGACATCTTGTAGTAGCAGGTACTGGGTACTCACCACCATACGGCATACACACTTGACAGCTCTTCATCCCAGCTGCTCCCCCACAGACAAAAGCCAATCAATTGCACCACTCACCAACCCCCAGAAACCCGCTTTTCCTATGCCGAAGCACCTCTATTGCTGCAACGGACATGTACCTCCGTCGTACCTCTTACACACCTTCCCACCTCAACTTGAAACCCCCCATATAACCGGCCTTACACAAACCTCACATAAACCAAGTCTTCTTACACAAGCCTCCCAAGGTAGACAGTCATGCCCCCTCAATTCATCGACGACAAATCCCCAATATGCATCCCCTTCATCCTCAACCGCCTCAAACTGCACCACCAAAAACACCAGCAGCAGCAACAGCAGCAGCAACAAACCTCCTCGGATAACGACAATCACCCGCCTCCCCCCCTCATCATCGGCCTCAACGGCCTCCAAGGCATCGGAAAATCCACCCTCGTCGGCCCCCTCGCCGAAACCCTCGCAGGCCAGGGCATCCCCACGCTCGTATGCAGCATCGACGACTTCTACCTCACGCACGAGGAGCAGGTCAAGCTGGCGAGGGAGAATCCGGATAATGCGCTGTGGCAGGTCCGCGGCGAGCCAGGTATGTTCCGAACTCACTCTCACTTTTACACCAGTACACAATATGTGAAGACACACTTATACGTAAACACATCTTCAACCCCGTATATATCGCATATATTTATATATATATCTCAACTCATTAGCCACCCTTTCTCATGTGTGCCTCTGAATAAACATACTAACTTACAAACCCCCGCTCCCAAGGAACCCACGACATCCCCCTCCTCAAATCCGTCCTCACCTCCCTCCTCTCCCACAAATCAACATCCATCCCGCAATACGACAAGGCCCTCTTCTCCGGCCAAGGCGACCGCCTCCCTCCCCACCTCTGGAAACCCATCAACACCAACCTTTCCTCCTCCTCCTCCCCCAACTCCTCAAGTTCCTCCATAAACAGCAAACCTCTCCAAGTCATCATCCTCGAAGGCTGGTGCATCGGCTTCCGCCCCCTCCCCCCTTCACTCCTATCCCAAAGATACTCCTCACCCAGCCGCACGCTGCAGAACCACCGCCTGGAGCATCTCCTCGCCATCAATGAGAAGCTGCGCGAGTATGACGAGGTCATCAACACCTTGTTTGATGCCTTTGTTCATATTGATGCCGAGGATACAGAGTACGTGTATGAGTGGCGGCTCGAGCAGGAAGAGCATCTTCGTCTGGCGAGGGGCGATCCCCACGCCGGCATGACAAAGGAGCAGGTCGTCAAGTTTGTTGACGCGTATTACCCTGCTTACGAGCTGTATTGCGATGGCTTACGGGAGGGGCTGTTCAAGGATAGGCCCGGGGCGCAGTTGAGGATGGTGGTAGGGCGGGATAGAAAGGTGAAGCGGGTTATAGAGATATAGATCTGGGTTCCCACAAATACAATGAGCCAACAAGATGAACAATAGAGGTAGGCACCGGGTGCTTCATTCGGCAACAGGTACAATTCACATGGCACAAGATGAACCCATCTCGGCTAAGCTATTTCACTATATCCCGTCATGCAGTCAGTCAGTCTCTATCTCATTAAGTCATTATCCGCCAGCGCCATCGTCCCGTCGTGAGGCTCGAGTGCACCAGGCCACGGCCAGCGCTGCCCATTCCATCCATCAAGCCTGCAGGAAGAGACAAAAGAGGAAACAAGAAATCATGACATAGCAACTCCCAACTCCCAACTCCTGCTTCGATGACAATACCGACAAAATGCAGCTTGCCTGCTCAAATAACCGGGCCATCAACGTCCACTGCTGGCCGCCTCGTTCGGAGTCACCACCCGTTGGCCGTCTTGCTTCATTTTGGCCAGCTTCCGCTCGATTGCCTCAGTTCGCAGCCGCACTGCCGCCTCGCGATCGGCCGCCTCGTTCTCAAACTCCTGAATCATCCGGCGCTTGTTACGCCTGGCCTCGCGCAACTTGTGCATAATCTCGTGGAACTGGTCGGCAAACCAGTCTCCCGCCTCTTCCCAGTCGTCCACGTTCATGCTTCGAAACAGGGCGCGCTGCTCCTTTTCGCTCTGGTGTTGGTACTGCTCCAGCTTTGCTGTGAGGGTGTCCGCAGAGCCCGCAGCGCCGCCCGAGCCAACGTGCGTTGGCGCTTTGGATGGATCAAAGTCAAAGGGCTCATTCTGTAGCTCGGTATAGCTCATGGTGCTCAGAGCCATGTCGTCGTAGTCGAGGCTCTCCCGCCTGCGTTTATTGCCTTTTGGCGCGGAGGGTCGAAAAGGTTGCATGGTCGTGGCTATGGCGCTCTCCAAAACTCGCTGAGGCGACATGGGATGCCTTCTAATTCTTGGTGTCGAATGGCCATCTTGGTGGCCGCCCACGGTAGATGTACCATCGTCCATATCCCCGTTCTCCTCCACGTCAAATCCCCCTTGCCTCCCGTCCTCCTCGTCTACCTCTTCGAGTTCACGGAACCTGCTCAGCGGGTGCATATCGTCCTCTCTACTTCTCATTGGCCGCCCTCGGCTCGCAAAGGCAGGCGACGCGCTCCTCTTTTGCCCATGGTCGTATTCCAACTGCCTAGGTTTTGGCATGTGACGAATTTTGACCTCGCGCACAGGCAAACTGGGCTGCCTCTCCGGCAACGGTTCTGGCCGCGTGTAGCTCGTCCGATAGTGTCCCGCCGGCTTGTTATAACCGTTGACGACGGCTCTGTTAAAGCCATCATTCATATACGCAGGGTTGTGGTTCCTGGTACCCGGGACTACCCGCATGAGAAGATCTTCCCCAATCTGAAAGGTGGCATTGTCGCTCGTGAGGAATCTCTTGTCAAAGTTGTAGCGAGGGGCCGGTCTGGTGGTGGCAGGGCCTGTGATGGCAGGAGCGGGCGCAGGAGCAGCAACTGCGGCATTCTTCCGGTCGGGTATTCTTTCGTGATCGGCTTCGGATGGCTCGTACAGCGGCGTGGTTAGGCCAGAATTCATAAAGCTGTCGCCTAGTTGGGAGCCCGTAAAGATGTCCATGTGGCGATGTTGGCTGGCGGGGGACTGCGAGTGGGATCGCTGCACCGACTCGGGCGGCGGCTGGCTGAATCTGCGCTGATGACCGGCAGGCTGGCGAGCGTTTCCGTTCAGCCCAGGCACGGGCACTCGAGCGCTGTCTGCCAATTCCCTTCGTTCTGCGACGGACGTGAGCACCGGAGCAGAGCTCTGATAGCGCTCTGGCTCGCGGATTGACTGTGCTACCGCGTTGCCGTTGGGGATTCCATTGGCGGCTGTGCCGTTGTTTTCTTTTGGTTTGACGTCGGTTTCGGACTTGAGGCGTGCAAACATCTGCAGCCGACTTGATCGCTCCTTCAATGAGGCTGGCATCTTGCTTGGGTTTTCTGCTCTGGCCCCGCGCATGCCCAATGCAGAGTGCAAGGTTGCGCGTGGTTATACTATGTAGTTCAGCTTCCTTGCGCCGGCACAATGCAGGTGCTGCAGTCGCCCGCCGTGATGGCGATGGAAAGAGTCTTGCGCCGGTG